>CAODLS013929697.1:0-13009 GCA_948243855.1 Flueggea neowawraea
TTTTCTCTTAGCATTTACAACCCCATCAGATTCCGTCTGAACCTCAGATTCATTTGCTAGACTAACACTCTCTTTCTCTGATAAGTACTCCAATTTCTCAACTCCCTCTCCATCTCTCTCTTTTCCAGTCTTCTGCAACAACCCATCACTTCCACTCACTTTCTTCTTTGCTGTAATCATTAAAACAGCAACAACGATTTACACAGCTATGATTACCAAGATTGTAGCTTTCTATCAAATCTCTATCACCAAGAAGTAAATAAAAAGTAACAATGAATTAAAATTCAAAAGCTTGAGATCACAAATGAGATTGGCAGTCATAAAGACTCAAACTTTTGATTTCTTTTACTAGAATTCTAAGCAACTGAACAAAAGAAGTAATTATCTCAAACGAAAAAGAAGTATAACAAGAAGAGAGAAAACCTCTAAGAAGAGTGCCACAACCACCACACTGGTAAACAGAGTAGTCAGGGACTTCTGGTAGGAGGTTTCCACATTTCGGGCAACGAACTAGCCTAACTTTTGATCCTTCAGCCATTATCAATCCTCAAAAAGCTTACAACAAAAAAACAATTCTAAACAAACCACAAAAATAACTCAAAAACCCTCAAAAACTACAACCCATAACGACAAAAGAAAAACTCAAAACCACATAGAATGAAATGAATTGTGTTTCCATACTTAAGGATCTTCGTAAAAGGAACAAAGAGAAAAGCAAAACTTTATCACAGAATTACAAACAAATTAATCTAAAAAACACAACTTTTGTTCTAAATGTGAAAACTTTGAGCTTTTTTAAGACTTCCATAACATCTTTTTTTTGGGTTCTTTTACGTATATGAGACGTCAAAATGGGATTAATAAACAAAACAAACGAGAATGACAGCGAGGGTTTAAGAAGTGGTGAATCTGTGGTTCCCAAGAAAAGTGAAAGTTTGGAGGGAAGGACATGTACATGTATACAAGTTGGACTGATTCCGGACAGTAGTGTTTATTTGCGCGCGTTAATTTTTTTCCAGGAAATTAAAGAAAGGAAAGAAAATGGAAGAAAATTGCAAGTAGTATTGATGGTTTGTTTGGGGATGATGGAGTAAAGGGTTTTGACTTTTCAAGACTCTGCATTTCAAAAGCTGCAATGACTGTGCAAAGATTTTTGACAGTGACACGACTTCTTGTTTCAAATGAACAACCCAACTAACCACAATAACAGTATCTCTCTTTGCCTGACAACTCCTAAAATAAATCATTCTTTTAATAAATTAAATAATTAAAATTTAAATTAAATTATTTTAATAATAATTAAATAACCGTTATAATTATTTAAATTATCTTCAAATTAAATAACAGTTAGAATTATTTAATTTATCACAAAATTAAGTAATTGATCAAAGTTAATTAATCGATTAAAATTAAATAATTAGTGATTAAATTAAATAACGATATTTAAAATTAAGTAACTTTTAGAACTATAATTACCTAAAATTAAGTAACTAAATCTGAAATTAAATAATTCGAGTTCTCAATAAAACTTTTTTTAAGAATCTTATTGAAGTACCACCCCAACATGTCCAGCCCTATCTAATATAGACATGATCACGGTTCATGAACCGGCGGAGGACTGTGGTTCCACGATTTTAGGTGGTTTCAGTCCGGTTATGGGTTTAACCGGTTTGATCAGTGGTTTCAATTCCGATTTGGTCCAGTTCAAACCAATTTTTTAAAAAAATATTATTAAAATCACTGGTTTAAAATTGTTGAACCTTTAGTTTTTGTTAAAATGGTTGGTTTAAGAGGGTTCAAACTACTGGTTTAAGAGGATAATCGTTAGTTTAGAAAAGTTGAACCATTTGTTTGGTTAAAACCGTTATTTTAAAGGTTGAACCGACGGTTCAATCGGACTGTTTAAACCAACAGTTCGACGGTTTTCACTATCCCTGAACCGAAATCAGCCCGTGAACCATTGATTTTTATTATATGGTTCACAGTTCCGGGCCGATTCGAATTTTGATCGGTCTGATTCCGGTTCACTTTGGCAATGTCTACTCTAATAGACCATTGTGTAAATAGCTGAAATAAATTTTGAGTGATTTATGCGATGGGTATTTGAATTCTATTTTAAACGAGTGAAAATTAATTGTAAAAATGTCAAAAAAAATTGTTATATTCCATATACATACATGGTGTTGCATACATGATGAAGTCAATTTAAAAGAAATAACCTAATAATATTTTTATGTAGCTTATCCGAGTCGAAATTACCGAAATTATTTAGTTTTCAAGTAAATAGTTCATATCACTCTATTACAGTCAATATATACAATTTTTTAATAATTTGTGCATACATTCACATCAAAATAAAAAATCTAATGTATTATTATTATTTGAGTTAACACTCATATTGTTCTAATTAACAAAAAAAATATCACATTACATAATCTACTAAAAACGAAACGTCATGTTAAAGTGCATCAACATCCCTCAAACTAAACAACAAATAAAAATGTAGAGTAATGTCTATCTTCGAATTTGTGGATGCAAAATGGAGTGGAATAAGTCCATCGAATTTTTTTAAGGTGGCCTACTAAACCTTTAATTGTATAATATAATCTATAAACGAAGACCTTTATGAGAAAGACCATAATTGCATTTTTTTTCTTTTTTGGGAGAACTAATGTTTCTTTGACTTTATTAAATATAATTGAGAAAGGGTCAAACAATGCCACAAAGAAAGCCTTTTTTTTTACTCCGAGTAAGTTTTGAAGACTTTTTCTTGAAAATTATATTTTTAATTAATTACGTTATGTGTCTCAAATAAAATACTGAATTTATTAAATAGACAAATAAAATTTTAATTTTGATAAATAAACACTTTTAAATTTATTTTAAAAAATATCAGATATAGACATTTGGATGCATTTAGAAAATACTCAAATTTATTTTGAAAAATATCATATGGAGGCATTTGGAGACTTTGTAAATCTGACATTTTTTAGGAAAGTTTGAAGTGTTTTTATTTCTCAAAAATTGTTTGGGTTGGTCCTAAAAATCAATTTTTGTATTTCATTTTAGTATTAATGTAATATGGACTAGGGTTCATTTAGCCCAACTCGTAGAACAAATTCAGAAGGCCACAAAAAAGGCATTATTTTAAAAACATTTGAAGAAATTACACTCATGTCATTACACTTCTCTATAAATAGAAGTCTTCATCATACTTGAGAGGGACATTCTCTACACTCAGACTTTACACCTAAAACTCTGCCGAATTAAAAACTAACTTGAGCGTCGGAGAGTCCATCAAGGATCAACCAGACTCACTTTCACTTTGTTCTTGCAGAATTGAAGATGATTCAAAGTATTCGTGATCTATTTTTCATCAATCCATCCATCTTTCTTCTGTTGCAGATTTGATACAACAACAAGTATAATTATTTGATTTCCCCTTACCTTTTTTATTATTATTTTTGTTCGATTGGTTGATTATTACCAATTCGTTTTGCTTATTTTCAGGGAAAAAGGAAAAGAAAAGGGCCAAATACATATTTACTGAGACCACAAAAGGAAAATACATAATCACACATCAAAATATTGAAATTATGGAAAAATATCAAAAATTTAAGCATGTTTAACAATAATTATAAATTACAAACACATGCACACAACTCAAAACGGAAACAAAATATCTCTCTCTTCTCTCTGATTTATCTCATTTCTCCCCCCTTTGTCAATCATCTCTCTACTATACATCGCAAATCAACCTATATCTTCGTCGATCTAAATATAAAAGATCTCTAGATATTTTTTGAAGATTTTAGATCGCGAAAACAATAAGTTTCCATCAATAACGCAAATGTTTTGATTCAGATCGCAAACCAAATCGTAGAACACCAATTTACAACTTCAAAGATTAGTTTATTACATATCTCATATAATAGTAATGTTTATAACTTATCTAGAAAGTTGTTTAATGTTGTTTATAGCCTCGATTCTACATTGCCACTGCTACTGATAATATGAGTCTGCAGAAAGCTCACGCTTTGGAAGACTCTTTCATTGATTTTGTAGGTTAATTTTGTTTCAATGAATCTTTGTTTTGATTTTTATTTCCTTTATTTTGGATTTATTTTAAGGTTGAATAATTGATTTGAATTATTGAAAAATGCCAGTAGAATTTTTGGGCTGGTATATGTTATTACTGAATTAATCTATTACTGCAGAATAAGTACGGCCCTGTGCAATTCATGCAGATCTACAGAAGCAGGGAAGTTGGTGAGTCGTACATTACATTGATCGGAACAACCTTAATTTGCAAATGAAGGGTGTCTCCATCTCCTAGTTCTGGTGAATATTTGACATTTTTTGGGCATTGTTGTGGGTTTATATAAATAATAGATATACAAAATATAAATAATATTTATATATTATATATATAATAAATAAATAATATATAGATAATAAATATATAGACAATATGTATATAACATATATATAATATATATATAATATATAAATAACATATATATACTAAATATACACTATAAAGAGAACGTATATAAAATTATAAAAAGTAGAAATTATACTGTTTTGTTACAAAGGTGAATAAATAATATCTTATCAATGGGTCGTGTATCATAAAAGCCTAAAATGTGATATTGAAATATCAAAAAGTAAAACTCAAAATACATAAAAGTGAATATGCAAATACAATAGTGTTAATTACACAGGTTACCATTTTTTTTGTCACAATTTTTAAAAAAATAGAATTACATGTTTCAATTCTATAAAAATGTCGATTTTTATATTTACTATTTAAAAATGTTACATGTTTGAAATTAAGTTTTAAAAATGTCACATTAATTTTATATGCATTTAATTTTTTTTAATTTTATTTTTTTAATCTCTCTGTCCAGTTTCTCTCTCTCATACTCGCTCACTCACCCCAAACCCTAACCACCTCACAGTCAGTAGTGGAGCCACCAAGGGACCACTCCTCTTATTGAACTAGAGAGCTAAGTACAAGACATCACAAACAAATCAAAAAAGTTCTTCTTCAAGCTTAAGAAGACATTGCAGCCACCATTGTCAACAATCATAACTGAAGAGTAAACGATAAATATATCTGAGTTGATTAATACAAGTTTTGCCCATCGAATGCAATACAATACAATTATTTGAAGAAGAACCTGACACATTATACCTATCAAATCCTTGCGCTTACAAATTTGATCATCTAGATAGTAACAGTTAATCATAGAGATTTGTCATTCAAAATATATTTTATTTCTCAACAGAACTTAATTGACTAAATAAAGATTCAATTTTTTGATTGAATTGATTAAAGCTTTCTTTGATGTCAAGTTTGAGACTGTTGAAATAACAAAACCTTATCAAAATACAATTAGCCTTCAAAAAACTGGGATTTGTAGAGCCTTGTGAAATTTTTTTACTCTTTTTTTATAAAATTAGAAAATAAAAATGAAAAAATAAAAAATTTGTTCTTGCAACACTAAGGCTATGTTTAGTTGAGGAAATAATTTTTTATTTCTATTTTATGTTTTGTATTTTGTTTTTATTTTCTGAAATAACATAGAAAACAATAGAAAATTTTAGTATTGTTGTAAAAAATTTTCACCTTTTTCTAGAAAATTAGAAAACAAAAATAGAAAAATAAAAAAATTGTTCATGTAATACTAAAATTTTTCATTGTTTTCTATGTTATTTTAGAAAATAAAAACAAAATAGAAAACAAAAAATATAAACAGATAATTATTTTCTCAACTAAACATAGCCGTAACTTTTTTACCAACATTCGTAAACATAATTTTATACACCATTATTTATTCATAATTCATTATTAATCACACCTATTATCATTATGGTCTGAAACTGCATATATAGGACCTGTTTAGTTGTGAAAATTTTCTATTTTTTTTTAAAAATTAGAAATCAAAAATAAAAAAAAATAAAAGATTTGTCCATACAATACCAAAATTTCTTTTATTTTATTTATTATGTTAGAAAACAGAAACAAAAAATTATTTTCTCAACTAAACATAGTCATAACTTCTTGAAGTATAAGATATATTTCTAGGAATCAAATAACATTAAATTAAAAAAAGACTCAAAACCAATAGCCATTAATAGCCAGTTGTTTTTATACTGTATTCAATAATAAATTGCTCCAATCTTCCTTTTCTTGAGATTTTCATTTTCTTTTTTGTGACGCTCCTTAAGAAATTGCAAAAATTATACTGTAAACAAGTATATTATATATAGTATTTTTTTTACTTTAAAATCAATTAATTAATTTTATAATTTAAAAATTCAATATTGTTCGCCTTAATGTCATAAAAATGCAATGATCAAAATTTCCGCTTAAACCTATGGTCCAAATTTTCTTCCTGGCATTGTCAAATGACCCCATTTCTAAATCCAAAGAAACTTATGCAAATTTGCTATGTTTTTGTTTGTTTGATTATTTTCTATTTTATTTTTCCATTTAATTGGTTTATCATTTTCAATTGAAGAAATCATAACTATTTTTTTTTTGTGAAATTGAGTTTTTTTATAAAAAGAATTGTCTTAATCGAAACTGCTTAGCATAAATCATTTAGAATACAAAACCCTCTAATCTCTATGGTTTGTTTGATTAATCTTTCTCTGAAATCTGAAAATAATTTTTCAGAAAATTACTTCTCAAAGAATTAAATTTATTTTGTGTATGGTTCATCAAAATAAGTTCCAAAAAATATTTCTCTGTGTTTGTTTTACACACACTTTTTTAAAAAAGATGATAAAATATCAATAATGTCTTTATTATTATTAGATCTTAACAAACACATCATATTTTTTAATAAATTACTAACTACAAATCATTGAAAATATTCAAATATATTTATAATATTTAGCATATTTATTAAAGAGAAATTTAATTCAGTAGCAAAGAGAAAAAATAAATAAAAGAGAAATAAGCTAGCAAAGAAAAAAAATGATAAAAGAGCTATATACTTGAGAAAAAAAAAAGGAAAACAAAATTACTTTCATCTTTTATCTTTTTTTGTCCTTTTTACCCTCACATGAGCGGGAGTATATGTTGGCACCTTCTTCCCTCCTTCTCGATACTGTAACTACGCACACCGCATTTGCATGGTGAATTCCACAAACCAACATGTCGTCAATCCCCGACCTAATCTCCGTCCTCAAATTGGCAATTCGCGCCCCCGATTTCTCAAGCCTGGAGAACGACCTGCTCTCCGGCGAAGAGAGATTCAAGCGCCAGATCGAGGCGCACAGAAACGAGATTGAGAAGCTTCGAGAAGAACGTGAGCTTGATAGGCTCGATAGGATGAAGAAGGAGAAGGACCTGAGGAAAACCGGGAAGAGGTGGAGCGTTGTGAGAAGTTGTCGGAGAAATTGCATGCCCGTTTCTTGGTGGCGGAGAAGGAATTACCGATTTTGAAGTCTCGAAAAGCTTCTAGAGAGAAGCGTGAGAAGGAGGTGAACATTGAGGAGGTTGTGATCGATTGCGAGGCGAGTCTTCCACCCAATAATCGTCAACGTATGTCAGTTTCCTGTTTTTTCTTTGAGCTCTGTTTGCTGATTTTTTTTAATGAGAATGTTAACTTTATGTTGCTAGTCTGAACTTTGATTGCGCATCGAGAATCCCAGTTAGTAATTGATTTTAGGGTGTTATTTGCAGATGCATTTGTGTATAAAGATGTCATTGCTAACAGTTACTCTGAGGCGTCGGCATGAAATTTTAATTGCGGATTGAGAATGTAGTTGGTGATGGATTTAGGAGTTTTAGATGAATTGTTTATAAAGATATTTCCTTATTGTTAAAGATGCTAACTTGGTATTACAAGTGTAAATTTGAACCTTTAGTGAGAATGGAGTTAGTTATTGACAGGGTTGTTTTAAAAATATTGTGCATGAAGATTCTGTGTTTTACTGGCACGCTTTGGAAGAGCAATGTTATTGGTATGGAATAGATTGAAATGTTCTTTTGTTGTTGAAGTTCTTTTCCTGTTGAATTTCGGAATAATTTGATGCATTCATATACAAGTAGTAAAGGCATGGCTGTCAAGGACATACCTGATACCACTGATGAGGTGGGTATATTATTATTGGTGTGAAAGTATTAACTTTATATTATAAGTAGTAGTAATTGTTATTAGTTTTGTGTTTAATTGTTAGCATTGATTTTGTTACAATTTTTTTTTACCGAAATTTATTTGCATTTGTTAACAGTCTAAGTATTAGAATGTTTTGGTTGTAATGCTTTCTTCTGAGACATTAGATATCCAGTTAATAAATGCTTCACAAAAGCTGAATATTTCACATTTTCATTATTTGGCACAGGGCTTGATAACTATTTGTCCTTAATTGAACTTGCTTCCTGATTTTGTTTATTATGCAGTTTGGATGTCATGTCCCATGCCAATCAATTTAGTTCTTGTTGTCAAAGCTGAACACTATAACTACTTTTGAATTGATCTACACTTGTTTTGATTTATCATAAAAAATTTGGACTTCTTGGTGAATAATGGACTTGCTGTATGAAAATTGCTGCCTGTTTATTAGGTTTCCTATTGAAAATGAAGTCTGTGAAATGAGTGTTTGATCCTTACAGGTAGCAGCAGGCCTTTGTCTAATGACATTGTTGAGATTATCGATAGTCATGAAGAGTCTGCTCCAAATGAGATGAATGTGAAGGAAATACATATAAAGCAAAGCATGGGTAGTAGATTTTTAAATCAGATTGCTTCTAAAAATGACAATGAAGTGTTCCAAAGAGAACGAAGACAGGGGAAGATGCCCCCTGATATTATGGAGGACTCCAACAATCCTTCTGGAGTTTTGAACACTCCTGATGCATCAAATATGTTCATGTCACCTATGCATAATGTGCCCCTATGTTCTGATGAGGATGAGTTGCAAGAGCCAGGCTTGAATGGTCAGTTTTCAGAATCTTTAACGGTGCCAGTCCAACCTCCCCTGCCAGCAGCAGAAGAGGAGCATCTAGAATACGGTGGAGCTAGAGTCGCAAATCAGCCGGGACAAGTACGTGCTGAAAATCGACGAATTTGTTGGTTGGATCGTCAGAGGAGGTACATATTATAGTTTTCTTAGTTCTGTTGTTAAACTCTTTCAATAAAAGATCACTAAGTATTTTTCGCTTTAATGTCAGGTGAGACGAGTAGAAAACGCAAAAATCAAGAGAAAAATCGCACACACAAGAATACAAGATATATGTGGTTTAATCAAAGTGATCTACATCCACTGGCAGAGAAAGCGAGAGATTCTTGATTCACTATGAAAGACGCCACATACACTCTTGGGGTTCCATATGCTGCACAAAACCACCTATTTATATGATTTACAAAGAGTACAAGAGAAGATTGGCTAACCCAAACCCTAAAACTCGTCTAGACATCAACACACGAACTAGACATATAAGACACGGTTCGAGGCTTCAAAACACGGGTTGACACACGATTTGGAATCGAAGAAAAACATGACACCGCAAGGTATATGGTCAGACACGGTCTTGTCTTTGGACGTGTGTCGTGGCTGGCCTTTACATGGCCTTTGACACAGCCGTGTCTTGCTAGTAAGCCTCCCTTAATCAAAATTGAGCTTTATACGGTTGCACCTCTTTAACACACGACTTCAGCCTTTCAAGACACATTTGTATCTTCCCTGAGCAAGTGCAAATCATCTTCTTTCTTCACCAAACACGTCTCATCTCTTGCTTGACTCAAAACATAACCAAGTGGCTTCAACATACAATCCAAAAAATTAATTCAAATTAACATGTTGAATTGAATTTCCTTTTTTCTTTCATTCAGAATATAGAATCACTCCTTTGTCACAGCAAGGCCTCAAGCTCAAGCTTTGTGAAAATTGACCAAGTCTAAGCTATACTTGAATTTTTCTGTAGTGATCGACTTGGTTAACATATCTGCAGGATTGTCTTTTGTGACCATATTCTAAATGGAGAACAACTTGTTTTCGATCATATCTTGAATGAAGTTCAGTCTAACATTAATATGTTTCGTCATCTCGTGAAAAACTAGATTCTTTGCCAAACACAAAGCACTTTGGATATCACAATAGATAGCAAGCTTCAGCAATTTCAATCCCAAATAATCAAGAAGACCATTCAACCGCATACATTGTTTCACCCTTTCAGTCAATGACATGTATTCCATTTCAGTTGTAGACAAAGCAACTGTAGGTTGTAGAAATGCTTTCCAACTAATAACACGTGAAAATGTAATATTATAATGATCTTCTCTTTATGAGATCTCCTCCATAATCAAAATCTGTAAAGGCAACCAATCCACGGGAAATATCACCATTCACATACACCAAGCACACATTACTTGTTCCTCTCAAATATTCATAATCCAATTAACCATTTTCTAGTAAGTTTTGTCAGGATTACCTATAAATTTACTTAAAACACTAACAACTTAAGCCAAATTTGGTTTAGTGAACACCATAACATACATTAAACTACCAACTGCAATCGAGTAAAGCACTCTTTATGTGCTCAACCTCATCATCAGTGCTCGACAATGTACTATGATCAAATTTGAAATGTAGAGCCAATGGAGTACTCATTGGATTAGAGTGATCCATTTGAAAAGTCTGTAGTAACTCTGTTGCGATACATACAACAAGCATGCATCTTTGTCTCTCTAAATATCCATTCCTAAGATCTTTTTTGCTGCACCCAAACATTCATTTCAAACTCACTGCTCAACAACTATCAGTTTGTTAATTTATGAATGGTTCTTAGCTGCAATTAATATGTCATCCACATATAGCAATATATATAAAAACAAATCATCTGGAAATATCTTAAAGTAAACACAATTATCATTATATGTGTGTTACGAAACACGTTATGCTCCAATAAGGTACATTCTCTTTTAATTTACTAAGAGTTACATAGCCTAATATATGGTTGTGGCTTAAACCGTGTGATTCTATGCCTCATAATGGAAATATGAAGGAAAACTGGTGACACGTGGATAAGGAATCGTCTGAGTCTCTAACCGTGTAATCATTTGTGTCAAAGACACAATTGTGTCTTCATCCGTGTAACAAACAATTTTGTTATGACAAAATCTCCGGTTATACACGGCCTAAGACACGGTTGTGTCTCGACTCATGTATTAACCGATGTTGCATTTTTTATTCTTCTCCACCTGTCTTTCAAACACCTTTGTTCATGTCCTAAACCCAAACCGTATCTTCCCACATGTACACTCCAAAAACACAACCACAATCATTCTCTTCAAATCATGTCACCTCTTAATCTCCAACCCCTTCTCTATGTTTCTCTTTTCTCCTTTTTTTTGTTGCCTCTCTCAACCTTAACCACAATGCCATCCTTCTCCCAATCACCACCAAAGTGTTCTAAACTACACTGCCCACCGAAAGCTTCAAATGCCTTCGATTTCGTCTGCCACCCTCTATTTTCTTTTGATTTTGGATAGTAATTGAGGTAACTTGCGTTTACTTTTCATAATCTCCATTGTGTTATAATTTTTCTTCATTATTGATTCCAAGTTGCAAAAGAATTTGTTGAATTATACCTTGAATAGTTGGTATATTGGGTTGGAATGTGATGCCATTGTATGAACAATTGGAGTGTGAATTCGTTCTTATTGTGTTTAGGACATGCATTTGACATTGAATACATAATTTGTTGTGGTTTTGGGCGGATTATCTTGGTGATTTTGTGTTTGAACGGGGGGTTCCCATCAAGTGTTTGATAAAATGCTTGAATGAATTTGGGTGGATACTTAGTGAATTATATGTGATGCTTAATGTAAGTTGTGTGGAGTGATGATGTGTATAGGGCATGTGAATGTTGCAAATAGGTGATAAAGAATTAAATTGGATATTTTTACATCAATTTTACATCTAAAAAATGGAAAAATGAAAAAACAGAATCAAAAAAGTATGCATTTGCATTTATAGAATTTTAACTCTGCTTTTCTTTTATGGTAAAATGAGCAGGATGATTAGGCGCACAAAGGCTATTAAACGCCAATGAAGAGAAAATGAGCCAATTCAAAAGCGACCACTAGTTGAGGGCTTATCTAGTCAGGAGTCGAGGCAAACTTTATCACCATCCCAACCGCCGCCTGCTGCTCAGTTGATGCTATGCTTCACTAATCCAGAGCATCTGAAGAGATACAACACTTTATGGGTCAAACCGTTTGAGAGTTGTAGTTTCATCGATTGGGCAGTTTTACAGTCTATTGGGTTAGAGCAGGAGGTGCGAGAACTGATTTCTACTAGGGCATGGAAAATATTTTTTGAGATTCGTGACGAGGCATATAGGGAACTGACATTAGAAGTCCTCTCCACGTTCACGATCCAAGGGAAACAACAAGGTATGGATGTTGCTGACTTAATCCAGTTTCAAGTAATGGGAGAACTTCAGAAGATGGGCTACACACAATTTTCCCTTTACACGGGACTATACATAGAGGAGTTTGTTGCCAGTCCGAAATATAGGGAGCTAGCCACTCGTTTTCCCAGAGATCCATCAACTCAGGTATATTGGCAGCGAGTCAGCCGAGCAAAAAAAGTATGATCCTAGCATATCAAAGGGATCCACATTGCATTCCCTCGCTTTGAGATATGTTCATCGTCTGCTAGCCCAAACTATCAATTCTCTGAGGGATAGCCCAGGAGTGGTTTGTGAGCAGGATTTATTCAATCTTTATAGCATGCGCGAGTGTTACCCTATTCATTTAGGTTATGTCGTCGCAAAATTCATCCTTACCCAGTCAAAGAGGATGAAGACGATAGCCTTGTATGCTGGACACTACATCACTCGCTTAGTTAAGGGTATGGGTATTCTTGCACGACTACCACAAATGGAGTTCATATGCCGGATGACTCTTATTGAGCGACCCACTCTTATGAGTATGAGGATGATTGAGAGGCGTCAAAGGCCTGTGGGACATTTATGTTTAGCTGG
>CAODLS013930254.1:0-13064 GCA_948243855.1 Flueggea neowawraea
CATTAAACTACTTTTGGTTCGCAATGACGGTAAACTATGTGCATCCTTTAATTTTTGCTGTTATGTTTTGTTGCATTGAATAAAGGAGTGGTGTATACCATTCTTTCCATGATCACATGCCCTTTATTTAAGATTGTGCAATTGTGTCCACTAACGTTTCTTGTCTTATGCCCAAAATTGAATCCGTGCATACAAGGAAAAAGCAAAAGCACGCAAAGCGAAAAACAGAGAAGCTTCCTTAACCTTTTCCCTCTTTATTTTTATGCTTAATGTTGAAATTTGGACTTGTCCCCTTGTTCATTGCTCTTGTTAGGAATGATCCGGCCTTACTTTGTCGAATAATAGGGACAATGTTCAAAATAAGTGTAGGGGGAGGGGTTTATTGATGGCTTGATGCTTAATTGCTTTATATTCCTTGCTTGTGTAATTTTGCTATATATGCTTGAAATTTTTGCTTGAATTGTGCTCAAATGTTCTTAGAATGCATCAAATTTGAAAAGAATAGAGTTTGAATTAAATTAGTTGGAAGAATTTTGTAGTGTGTTAGTATATTTTTAACATGATTAATTGGGGAATTGATATTAATTGTTAGTTGCTTAAACCTCAAATTGGCATTTTTAGGTTGCAAGATTGAGAGTTTCTTTATCAACTACTTTAGTCTATATGTGGGGGCATAATAGAGGCTTTTAAGTTTGTTGCTAAGTTTTTTTTGATCAAATGTGCTTAAATGGTTGAATTATGTTTAAAATTTTGGTTGTTGACTTGGATTTTATTGAATGAAAAGTGCTTATTTATAAATGTGTGAAATGGTAAAACTTTTCTCTTTGATGGTGAACCTCAACAAGGACAAGCGTATAGGGTCCCAACCTTGTGGTGGAAAAGGTTAGTACACCTGAGGAATCATTAACAAATTTTTTTACACAGGGATCCTTAATTCACTAACTGTGTTTGTAGCACCTAAAAATAAGAAGGAAGCAATTTGCTGGATAAAGCAAATGTAAGGAATGGTGAAATAAAAGCACTTATAATGGAATGATGTATGAATGAGGCCAAGTTGCTCCAAAACAAAGGAAAATGTGTTTGAAATTAGCAATAGGGGAGATAAAATTTATAGATGCCAATGGATTAGGGGATTTGATAGATAAAATCTCAAAATTGCAACTTCTTAATACCAAGGTTTGGTTTTTGTAAATGGTGAATAGCATCGCATGCCTCTTTTGATCACTTTACTTGCATACTTATATAGTATAAAGATCTTCTTGCCTCTTTGATTTAAATTTTATTCTAACCCCGGAATTAGATTTGGTGCTTGGGGACAAGCAAATGAGTAAGTGTGGGAGATTTTTATGCATGCTAAATTTACATATTAATTCAAGCATTAATCGAAATCATTTTGGCCCTAAGTGTGCTTAATTGTCTATGAATTTATTGTATTTTCATGTTGTGTACTGTGAATGAAAATGCATGAAATGTCGATGAAATGTGATGAAAAAGACATGAAAAAGAGGTATTTAAAGTGTCAAGATCAATGGAAGAAATTGCGAGAAAAATCGGCTTAAAGGGCATCACGTTTGTCACGGCGAGGAGTAAGTTTGGAGGCCACACCCTGTGGTCACCTACTACCCAAAGTGGTCTTCTACACCATTACCATAGTGCTTCTCTGACTTGCCCTGGAGGCCATGACCGTGGCCGTAGCTGCAGAGTCAAGACAGAAAGTGACAAGGAGAGAGAAATCAAGTGGGGACCAAGGCATAATCAATGGGCATTTTTGGCATAATTTTGTCTAGGGTTTTGTGTCACGTGAAGGGGTATAAATACCCCCTTATCACCCATTTGGGTATCTTTGGACTTCATTTTCCATTCTAGAAATTAGGGTTTTACATTTTAAGTATAGTTTTAATTTCTTAGAATAGATTAAGGAGAAAGGATAGGAAATCAAGGATCCAAGGCTACCATTGTTGCCATTCATCATCAAAGGTTCTTGGGCTTTGTTTTCTTTGACTTTTTCTCTTTTGTATTTGAATATTTATGATGTTTTTAATTGATTTCAATGTTTCGATGTTTTATTTAATTATGTTAGCTTGATTTTAATTGTTGGGGTGTAGATGTAGGCTAGGAATGATGATTTGGTTGTGCTATTGATTGGTTTTGTTGTGTTTATTAATGTTATTATCTATTGCCTTGTTGGGTTGGTTTAATGAGTTGTTAATTGTGATTATGATCTAGATTAACTACCTAGGTTGTAGTTTTAGCAAGTTTAGTTGAAGAATCGAGAGATGAACGCTAATGAGGCCACAACCATTAATCTTATGATGTTTAGGATAGAAATATACCTATGCCTATGAGATGTTCGATGAAATTTCTGAGAGACCTAAGGACCCTAATTAACTTAAGTGAGGCCGAGATGACCCTCTTATTTTAATGTAGGGATGGCTTAGATGACTTTGAGAGAGGCTCTGAGCTTGTTTAATGGAGAGAACACTTAACCCTAGATACACTTTCTTTGGCCTAGCTAGATAGGAATCGCTAGCCAAAATCTTGAAGTCCCAATGTTTTTCTCTTATTGATTTTCACCTTTTAGCTCCTAGCTTTCATTCATTGCATTGTGTTTTCTTTAATATACCCAAAATCCCAAAAATCACATATGTTCAATTACTTTTATTTTTGCTTTCGATCATAATTAATTCCCGTTCTCAATGGATTCGATACCCGATGAATACTTGAGGGTTAAAACTACATCAATTCTCGTGCCCTTGGAGACACCGATCAGGTTTGATGTTATCAGCCAACTGAAGAAACTAATTATTAGAGCAAATGGGATCTATTACAAGAGACATTTCAAGCCTTACACTATGGTTCAGTCTCTTTTTGTTGCAGAAACACTAGAACAAAAAAAACATTCCTTGATGGTAAAATTCAATCACATGTTTTTGGAAAGTCATGCTAAATTCATACATTCTTCTCCTTTGTGGAAAAACCCTGATTTCTTTGTCAGACTCCCATTCAAAAAGAATAAAGATATCAATCCAACAAAGGCAACTCATCCAGGAATGACTCCCACAGATCTTGCATTGGTGAAAGAAGAATGTTTATAGTTATTACAGCAAGATTTGATTGAATCCACCACCAGTGATTGGGCATGTCAGGCATTTTATGTTAAAAAAAAAGTGAGCATACTAGAGGGAAGAAAAGACTCATCATTGACTACAAGTCTAGCAATGTCTTCCTCAGAGATGATAAATTTCCATTGCCAAAAATCTAGTCATTGCAGGTTCATCTCCAGAAGGCAAAAGTATTTTCAAAGTTTGACCTTAAAGTAGACTCTTGGCAACTCGGAGTTTATCCTGATGATAGGCCAAAGATGGCATTCTGTATACCCACAACCCAATACCAATGGAAGGTCATGTCTTTTGGGCTTAAAGTGGCTCCATCCTTATTTCAAAAGGCGATGCTCAAAATTTTTAAGCCCATTCTATATTTAGCCCTAGTCTATATTGATGATATCCTTTTGTTCTCTAAAAATTATCAAGCCCATGAAATTCTCCTTCAGAAGTTCTTTGATTTGGCAGATAAGTTTGGAATCATGTTGTCCAAAAAGAAAAGCATTTTGGTCCAGCCTAGGATTGTATATCTTGGATCTACATTTGAAGATGACCATTTTTAAATTAGACCTCACATTGTAGAAGGCATGGACTAGTTTTCAAAATAGAATCTTTCTAAAAGAGACATCCAGTCTTTTCTCAAAATTGTCAATTATGTCTGATAGTTCATACCTCACGTGGCTCAGTATACCAGCAAGCTGTCAAAGATGCTAAAAAGAATGTCCTAACTTGGGACAAGAATATACAACAACAGTCAATGGGTTAAAACAACTTTGCAAAAAGCCACCACTTTTAAAGATTCCCAGAGAGGGAAAGCAGCTCCCATAAAAAGATGCCAGTGATGAGTTTTGGGGAGCTATGCTCTTGGAGGAAAACAACAAAGGAACATGGGAATACTGTAGACATGCTAGTGGACAATTTTCTGATGCAAAGAAGTACTACCACACTGTGTACAATGAGATCTTGGTGGTAAAAAATGGAATCAAAAGATTCGAATTCCATTTAATTGCCCATAAATTTTTAATTGAGATGGATAATTCATCTTTTTCAAAAATCCTTGAGTTCAAAAACAAGGAGGTTCCAGACATTCAATGTTTGATATTGAACTACTGGTTCAGCAAATACGAGTTCGAGGTGAAACATATAAAGGGCAACCACAACATTATTGCAGATTATCTTTCTTGCCCTAAAAAGAAACCAGCTCATTTAATCCTTCCCTGGAGTTCAGTTCTAGTTATCTTCATGGCAAGAACATCCAATCCATACCACACCTCTAGTCCTTCCTATATGGTAGCAATGGAGAAACGGTATAAACCTTTAGAAACACTAGAACAGACCAATGCATATGCCAGAACTCACCTCATACACTACCAATCCCAACTCCCTAAAATATATTTCATCAGTCTCATACCCAGATACTTCATGTTTGATCCACCATGTGCTTTCTTGACAAAACCATTTTTAATGGCTAGTTTGTTCACTGAAAGTTTCTTATGGTTTCTATGGTGTCTGGTAACCATTCATAAAATTGACATTGAGTTCGACCCAAAGGAGTTGTTCAAACATTTGTATGATGATCAGTAGTGTCATTCCTTGCTATGGACATTTTTAGAGTGGATCGAATAAATCTTGGTCTGGAGAAGAAGACTCACTACCATCTTGGAAAATCAAATAACGTTGGAAGAATATCATTTGGTTTCATCCCAGATATACATATTCCATTATGCTTATTTCCACCATTCACAAGGATCCTTATGGACACAAAACATTTGTTACAGTCAGGGAATTGCATATCCATCAATCAGAGCAGATCCAGTTCAGAAGGAACAGTTAGTGGAATACTTATGTTCTCTTGACAACTCACATCCTCCTCCACTAACGATGCTTGCAGGTTTCCAAACTCGTCCTCTCGAAGTGATCATCACTCCAAGCTCCTCAGTAGTACGCCTCAATTCCATTGGAATGTTTGAAGGTCCTTATAAAGATCCAATTCCTACCGATACAAAAGTCATGGAAGAATTGCAGCAGGTAGCACCAGTTTCAAAGGCCACCCAGGTTCCGAAGATCAAGAATGTCAGAGTATAGAGGAAACAATAGCTCAAGTTCCTCTGATGAACAAGATCCACATATATGGAATGGCTCTTGCTTACCTCATCATCCATGTCCGTCTAGTGGAACGTGGACAAAACTCCCATAATGGTGTCGACCAACACGTCTGTGTCATCTTTTATCTTTTTTCATGTCAGTCAAAAGAGAATCTTATCTCTTTAAGTCACGGGTTGTACTGTACTTGTCTTTTCTCTTTAAAGTTTTCCAGTCACATGTTAGCATGTTGTATTATTAGTATGATATTTTAAAATGTGTCGGCTACCTGTCCAGACCATTAATGTATGTTTGTCGTATTAGAATCTCAGAAGTCTATATAAGACTTCTTCAAATGATGAATAGGATAGGTGCAAATTCAGACTAAAACTCTCTGTAAAGACTATGACTTTCTAATTTTCTTCTTTATCATCTGAAATTCCAGAATAATTGGGGAAGCAATATAAGAAATTCGAATATGACAATGATATTATAATTCTAGTCATTACTGAGTAACGATTTCAAAATAACATATCCCAAAAGTAAGTCATCAATGGAGTGATGCAGTAAAGGGAAAGTTGTGAGAAATGTTGCTCAGTAAGGTGATCAATCATTTGGTATCAGAGCCATAACGGAAGATCTTGTTTGTTTTCACAATGTTTCTTGTGGAAAGTAAGAAGATAATAGATACCCCAGCTATAACACCCACAGTCAGTCCCTGTAAACACTTCTACCCCTTCTACTTCGCACGTTGTCGGACTAATTCATCTTTCCAATCACGTTAAGTTCACATTCATTTCCATCCTCTAATTATTTGTGTGGTTAGCACCTGAGTCATTTTTCCATGGCTTTCTTTTTTCATTTTACTGGGTTTCTGTAATCATATATATTTGTGTGGATTAATTTTGTTTAATTTTAAATAATTTTTTTCTAATAAAAGAACCAGTCAAAAACTTCAAGGTTTTGTTTTTGTAAAGTTTGTTTTCAACAAAAATGATATTTCATTTTGATTAATTTTTTATATTGGATATTTGATTAATTTGAACTTGTTTTACATTTTTATTTTCTTTATCAACTTGAATCTACACTAATTTTCTTTTTTTATGGAGTTTTTTTTAGTCTTGAGCAAAGGAGCTGAAATTTTTTTACTGAATAGTGATTGTTGAAGCTGAAAATTCGACTTTTTGTGTTTAGTTTGGACTTGGTTTTACTGGATTATATTTGTTGAGTATTAAAATTTGACTTTTTATGTTTATTTGGATTTGGTTTTAGTTTAAATTGTTGATGTTAATTAAGAATTTAATTTGATTTTAAATATTTTATTTTGATTAATTTGGAAAATGATTTGTAGTATTAAGACTTTGAGGTGGAATGTTGTTATTTATAAATGTAACTTTTATTTATGTTTTAAACCAAGCAAACCAATTGAATCGAATCGAGCCGACTAAATTGATGAACCAATGATTTAATTATAGATGATTAGTTAGTAAAAGTGAATCATTCAGTTTTGTTGGCGGTTTAGCCACAAAACTGAACCGCATCATGTGCACCTTTGGGGAAATGAAACTTTTTTTTTTGAGAGTAGGGAAATGAAACTTGTTACCCTACAATTTTTGGCAAATTACATGACTTGTGCTTCTCAAGCTGAAAAATATGTCTTATTATTCAACCTAATGTTGAATGAAGGGTTTTTTTTATGGCATCTTAAATGTGGTATTGGATAATGGCTTTTTTGTTGCATGCACAGATGGATATATTATTGGGAAGGGATATGATCTATGGCTGTGCTCTGGTACAGTGGCTATGGATGATTATTAAGTTGAACAGACCTAGACTGAATCCAAACTTCCTAATAAGTGGAGACCACTTGATAGGCTTTGGAAGTGATCATGCAAAAGTCTAGCCTTTTTGCTCCATACCTTCCTCAGAAATCACCTAATAAGTGAAGACCATTTGATAGGCTGTGGAAGTGAAGGCTTTATAGCTATGAATTCAAAATTGGCAAAAAAAATAAATATGGGCTGAGTTATTTATGACTTTTGCAGATGGAAAGAAGACATCAAATTAATCCAAACAGAGAGGTACGGACTTCGACCCTTTCTTTTTGTTATCTTCGATCTTTCGTTTTATACTAAGCAGGTTGCATATATTTATCCTATCTCGTCTCATTTACTCATTTTGCTCAACCAACGCAACAAGTTGCATTTTCTTGTTTTTTGGTGTGTTCGCCAAACCAATCCACTTAAACAACGCAAATTTAAACTGCTTGTTTTATTTTACAAGAAAACTCTCTTCCACTGCTTCTTTAATTTCCGTTTATTCGGTGCAAGGCCTCAATTATTATCAAATTAATTATATAAGAAAACCTCAATTAAATGGTGTATTGGCAGGAAATCGATGAGTCTCATTTGGACTTGGGAATTCAACAATTAATTTTAGCTAAGAATTTTTATAGACTCATTTGCTCAACAACAGTAAGGTACTCTTCTAAGTTTGTGATTAAAAAGAGAAAAAAAGAACACAAAAGAACAACTATTATAATTAGTTGACCGTTAAAGAAAGATCAGCCCAATCTAGACTATGGAACATGTCTTGAAACAAGACAGAAGATTCTGAGGTGGGGCTCCCCAGTTTATCAAAGTCCTTCAAGCTTTAGCTCAACTCCAATCAGCCAAAGTAGGTGAAAGTTTTTCTGGTCAAGACACCAACGGCGACTTTGACTTGGTACTACTATTTCCATTCAATGTTGCGAAAAGTATTTTCTATGATTTCTTATTACATATTATTTTAATTTACTATTAGTGTAGCATGGTGGTAGGCCTAATTCAATAAATGAATTCATAAGCTCACACAAGGAGCAACATTTTATAAGAAACTTCTAGAAAAATGTGAGTCAGTACATTGGGTTTATAAGCCAATGTTCACACTTGCAGGAGTTACATTTACACTATCACACTTCCTTTATAAATAGAAGGGTCTATTACACATCTACATCCAAAAATTACACCTAAATCTTTGTTGGATTAAACATTAACTTGAGCGGCAAAGAATCTCTCAAGGATCAACCGACCATACTTTCATTTTGTGCTTCTAGAAATAGGCGAAATTCATTGTGGTCCCTGAGTTTCGTCTATTCTCTCTCGGTCTCTATTAGTTCTAAAATATTCGCTCCAGTCCCTCATCCTTGACTCGGTTTATTTTACTTAACAGAAAAGACGAAAAGATAAATTTACCCTCAAATTTAAAATCAATTTACTTAAACCAGCCAAAACAGTCCCCTCTCTGTCTCTGCCGTAAAACTCCATCTTTGTCTCTTTCACTCTCTCAATCTCTCTCCGTCCCTTCTTTGTCTTCTCCTCCTCTTCCTCCTCCAAATTCAAGCCAAAACCATCTCTAAACAACACACACAAAGCTCGTCATAAAAGCTCATGGAACTCAGCTACACCGGCGTCTCTTAGAACCACACGATCAAAGGCGTCATGTCCAATCATGACTGTTGCTCTATCCCTCTCCTCTCTATTCACTATCCTGACCCACCTCCCTCCTTCTCTCCTCTCTTCTCTCCACAACCACCAATACGACCTCCTCCATGTCCCTTGCTCCTTTCCTTTTTGCTAGTACACTCGCCTCATTATCCTAATCGATTCCCCAAAATCCTCTGTATCTCTAAACCCCAATCGAAGCTCCCTTAGGGGTTCGGAAGCAGAGCACTCGTTTGGCTCATCGAAGCCTTGAAAACCCAAACAGATGGATGCCCCAATTTCATACTAATCGACTGCTCAACATAAATTGATGCAGGGTTCATGACGGCAATAACTTCAGCGAATGAGACAGTTCTATTTTTCTGTTTTGATTTGGGATTTTTGACGCAAATAGATTGATGGATTTGTTTGATTTCTATTTTTATTTTTTGATTTGGGATTTTAGGAGTGTTTGGTGGAGTTGTAGTGGCTTGGTTGAGGAGCTATGGTTCAGGGTTGTTGGTAAAGAAAGAGTGGGAGAGAGTTGGTGAGAGGAAGTTTGAAGGGGAATGTTGTGAGTGAGATGGTCAGTGTGGGTTCTTGACAGAAGTTTGATTTCAAAGAATTTTTAGGTGTGTCTCGATGATTTAAGTTCAGTGGCTACACGAAAAGAGGGTTGTTTGTGGGAGGCAATGATTTTGCTTCATTGTATTCTTGATTTGATTGAGCAATTGAAGCTGTGATCTTCTTTGTTTGTTAAATCCATAACAATTGTTCTAGATTAGCTACATTTGAGATTGGAATTGTTGAAGCTGTGATCTTGTTGTTTCTAAAATTACTAAAATGATGTGAGAGGGGGGTTGATGAGAAAAAGATGGTTGATTAGAGAGAGCGTGATGAGAGAGAAAAAACAGAGTAATAGAATGGTATTTTTGTCATTAAATACTTAAAATGAGTAGGTCTCATGTGTCACATTAGAAAATCTGATGTGGCCGGTTATATTTGACTAACGGTGACAGACGGAGGGACCGGAGCGGTTATTTTAGAAATAATAGGAACCGAGAGAGAGAATAGACCAAAATTCAAGAACCACCATGGATTTCGCCTAGAAATCGTGGTGATTCAAAGTGTACATAATTGTACATTCATCTCTTCCATCTTTCTGCTAATCGAAGACAATACTAACCATCATAATCATAATCATCATATCATAACACTTATAAAAGTATGTAAAGGGCATAAAACTTTTTATGCCCAAAATGTCCTTATTTGTTTAATTTAATTACTAAAATAATATATATGTCTATTAATTAAAAATCAGATAATCACTTTTTTTTATAATATGAGGCAAGATAATGACATTTAGATAATGAGCTTTCATTGTTTGTTAGCACGTGTTTTCATTGTTTTTCTATTAAACTATCTTTTTAATTATTTCTTATCATCTAAATATTTATAATTTATTTGAAGTTTCTTTACTTATCTAAAATACTATCTATTAAAAGTTAAAAAATGTATTAAAATTTATTTTAGACATTAATTACTTCAATCCGTACAATGCAACTTGATTTTGTCTAGTTCACATTTTTAAACAATTAATTTTATAATTAATAACTTGATTTAAATTAGTTATGATTTTAAAATTTTAAAAGGCTAAATTAATTAAAAAATATGAATTTTGTCCAATTAACAAATATGTCACGAACTTTTAATTTCGTTCTAGAAAAATATGAACTTTAGGTACTATAACAATCGTGTCATCCGTTATCTTCAGTTAATTTTTTTATCCATTTGATAGTGTGTCAATCCATGTGACATCTGACGTAGACATAAGTGCTGATGCGGTTTTAATTTTTCTGAAAACAGAAAATAATTTAGACGCAATTGTTAGAAATTTGTTCCATCTATGTTTACGTCAAATGTCACACGGACTGTCACGCTAGCAAATGAATAGGATTAATAACATAAAATCACACGAACTTTAGTCATTTTTACTTTTATGGTAATATTTTTCCTTTTCAATTTCTGTAAGACTGAACAACAAATCATTTCTTGCTTTACAAAAAAGGATCTACCGTTTACGGTGCTACACTGTAGTGGACAAAACAACGCTTGAACGACCGGTCGTCTATTTAGTCATAGTGAATGACATGTCGTTCTGTTTATTCGAACAACCTGTTGTCCGATATTGCTGACTGTGTCTGATTTTGCTCATGTGGACGACTGTCATATAGCATTGACGGCCACGTCAGCATGCCGTCAGTGTCACGTCGACATTTTCCTTTTTCTAACATTTTTTAGTAAATGCAAAAATGATTAAAGTTTGTGTTATTTTATGTTATTAAGCCCAAATGGATGGAAAAATTAAATGAAAGATAACGGATTACACAATTGTTAATATACCCAAAGTTCATGTTTTTCTAAAATAAAATTGAAAGTTCGTGATATATTTGTTAATTGGACCAAAGTTCATGTTTTTTTAATTAATTTAGTCATTTTAAAATAAATAGAATTTATTTTCAATATGTGCGGTTGAAAAATCATGTCTATCTATGATGTTAATGGTGGAATCCGAATCTATTAGTTGTCAGGTTCAACAAATGAGCCCAGCTAACTATTTGTGGGCCTCCTAATGGAATTACAAGAAACTCAATTAGGATCTACACTGACATGACCTATTTTCGGACCATGACTGGCATATCGCACAAGCCTCGGAGAACAGAAATATACTACCCTAATATTATTTATTAATAACCAGCTTATTAGTCATGTTAAAATGTTTTACCGATTATAAGTTTTAAAGAAAACAATATTCGCAAATACTAAATATATATAGACATATTATCAAAATACTGAACAATTAACTATAATTAAAAATAATTTAACCATTTTATTATTAGATAAAAATTCATAACCCACTACTCGGTGTGGAGCATCTAAGAAAAGTGAAAATTAAGCCCGAACAATAGGGCACTCCGTACTGACAAGGATTCCTCATTGCGCGCGGAAGATCGAACAACTGCTATTAAATCACCTGAAAGATGAAGTTAAAAGAAATAAGAAAAAAGAAAAGAGTAAGAACTCAGTGAGGGATAGCACACTAGAGCGGCTTTAGACCTTACAAAACCGTTTGAAAACAGTTTGAAAATATATCGCATGCAGATATAAGTATATGTACGTATACACGCTATATACTGAATAATAATATTTTCAAAAGTCATTTCGAAATCATTCACAAATAAGACAGAAAACAGATAGTCATACATATTAGTTAAACAGTTATCTCAGATAAATTATTTAGTTTTCAAAGTATGAAATAGCCAAAATATTTCCTTTCAAAATATTTACCAAAACTCATCTTTATTTTCCCAATGTATTTCAAAGAGAAATTCTAAAGTATTTTCAGAGAGAAATTCCATAAACATTTTCAAACAGAAATTTCCAAAATATTTTCAAACAGAATTTTTTAAAATATTTTCAGACAGAAATTCCCAAAGATATTTTCAGACAGAAATTTTTCCAAACTTAATGGGACCTGAACTGAGAACTGACTGAATGATAAGATGGACTCTGCCACCAGTCTGAATATAGCATGTATATGGATGGATACACGGTCACTCATTTACCCCGGTAACTAGGGCTTTGACTAAGCATTGGTATACCAAAGACTACGTACCCCGTAGCTAGGTGTCCCATATCAGTATGTTTTGTCGAAAACATATCGAAATATAAAAACTATCCCAAACTTTCAGACAACATATTTATTTCAAAAATATTTCAAATCAATGATAGAGTATCTATACCAAAAATATACTTATTTTTTCAGAGCAAAAAATTTACTACAAAAATACATTTATTTATTTCAGAACAAAATATTTGTTTCAGAAAACAATCTTAAATCCACAAAGAGCATTTTCTACGGAGTATATCTCGAAATTCATAACAGAAGATTTATTACTGAAATTAAAATAAATAGTAAATCATAATATTTATATTCAAAAACCATCAAAACTTTCCAAAGAAAATTCATTTTCTACAACAAAGGTTTTCACACAGATAAGATTTTTAGGATTTTTTATCCTTTAATTATTCTAGATTACATACTAAGTCCAGACAAATCAAAAGTATATAATTTTAGAAGACACAGCCTATGTGCCTGAAGTTATTATCCACTCACCTAGAAACTGAGCGAATAATCCAACTCACAGTCCGCCGGTGAATGACTGGTCTGTTGGAATTTGTAACTAAGTTTATGACATTCATAAGCATATAACGCAGTAGAAATAACAAAAATTTAAACCTAGAATTTCACTAAGGATCCATGCATATCGACATACACGATTAGAGTTAGTGGTTCTACCTGTTCGATCGGATGAAGTGTTGGTGTAACTTTTAGTGTTCAAAACCCGAATCCCTTTTG
>CAODLS013930808.1:0-10421 GCA_948243855.1 Flueggea neowawraea
TATCATTGTTAAATTGTTTAATACGGTAAATAAGCCGATTTAAAATATGAATTTGGGTAGTTTCTGTTCTCCGAGGCTTGTGCAAGATGGGCCGGGCTTCCACAGACGGTTCGCCTTGTACGCCGGTCGCGGTCCCGGGAATGGGTCGTGGCAGCCAAAGTTGCGGGAACCATAATATCTCTGGCAGGAGCTTTAATCATCAAGTTTGTACAATGGACCAGTGTTTCATGGCTAGCATAGTGCTCCATTCCATGTTAGAAGTGACCATATCCAGAAAAACTGGGTCAAGGGCTCCATTCTTATCACAGGAAGTTGCATATGTTGTTCCATGTGGTTTATTTTGCAGGTAATTCAAAATAAACTGTCATAACGGCAATTTTGGCTTATTCTTTGTTTGGTGAAGAATTGAGATTGAGCTGGTAACTAGTTTTCTATAATGATTATTTACATTAATTTTTTTTAAGTTATTATACTTGTTTCTACAAGAAATCAAATCCACGACTCTTTAGAGTTGAGTCACTCAGTACTAATGAGTTACAATTTGTTAATAATCGAAATTATCATAAATATAAGGGGCTGTTTTGTTGAGAAAATTTTTCATTATTTTCTAAAAAATTAAAAAACAGAGATGAAAAAATGAAAAATTTGTTAAAAATTTTTTTTGTTAGCAAACATATTTTTTAAATGTTTTCAATTTTTAAAAAATAGAAACAAAATAAAAAATAGAAAAATAATTTCTCAGGCTAAATTTTTTGTGTTCATTTTCCAGTCTTCTAGGAGGAGGCATTGCTATTGTTGGGCTATACATGCTTTTGTGGGGCAAAGTAGCCGATGAAGATCCAAACAAGGCACAACAACAAAATCCGTCTTCTTTGGTCTGCGATGATGAAAAGAAAGATGACCAGATCAAGGCTTGAAAAAAATGAAGTCTGCAATTGAGAAAGAGTCCACAAGTGATATGAGAAAATTTATTGAATGGATTCGTATTAGAGATTGTAATAAGAGGAACTACTTCTCTTTTCTGTTGGTGTGTTAACCCAAAAACAAAAGCCATATGCAGTACATTAGATGATTTTGATGGCAGTCGAGTGATTGGGATTATATATATCTCCTCTTTTAAAGTCCGAAAGATAAGGGGAAAAAATTATATTCTCAACTAAAAATCGGATAGAAGCCAAAAGTAACCAAATTAATCATTTTTTTATAAAGAAGCCAGAACCCTCGACCCTCCAATTTAGTTAGACTGATTTTGAGAATGTCTGTCACTACTTTCAGTCAACTCAATTAGATTGATCTCACTGGAAGACAACATAATAGATGTATTAGTAAACTTGAAAATAATTTATACTCGGGGATCGAACCCCTACTGGGTCATAATATAAGGTCTAAGCAAATAAAAAGGGATAAAGGGTAATACATGAAAACCTAATTACGGCTAAGGCCGAACTGAGCAAGCCAATGCACACTGCAGTTAGCATCATGGAGGGTTGCTAATGTTTTTCATGCTCAAAGAGATTGCTCTGTTTCAAGGGATTGTTGGAACACCATTATTCCTTCCCGTCTCAAATCAATCAAAAATTAATTTGAATGTTCTTTCGATTTTCGACTATTTTAAGGTAAAATTTTCAATTAATTGACCAAACTAAACCAAGAGTGCTTTTGGTTCGCTTTGGTTAAGGAAAATATACCCAATGACTGAAATTCGATGGCCGCAGAATTGAGATCATTCCTGTAACACATCAATGAAATCATTCCAAAAAAGATTAACAAATAGCTATTACAAATTTAATTTTCCAAATTGATGGAAAGTTGAATCATATTATAAGAGCAAAGCTTAACAAAATTTCCAGATATAAGCCAGTCTTTAGAAATATTTTCTTTATAAGGCCTTTTATTTGCTCCTACAAAACTCGAATCCACGACCTTTTTAAATTTTAATATCAATAAACTACTAATATTCAGTGAATTTAAATTATCCTTATATTTTTTAAAAAAGAAAAAGACAATTATTTGAACCCCTGCGATAAATGCAATACATATTGAGTGTTAAATTCGTTGCCCTAATGAATTGCAATTCTCAAATTTAGCCAAAAAAATGCGAAGCAATCACAGATCCTTTTGGAAAAAAAATAAAAGGAAAAATCGCAGATTATAGTGGCTGCAAACTTTAATGTAGTCTGTTTGAGTGACCAAGCCCACTAAGCCTACCTTATCTCCAAGTGCACAAATAGGATTAAGCAACTAATCCTACCATACTTGAGGCTAAAAACACATTTTGCACCATATTTTCATGGTGGCTTGTCTTTTCACAACAACAGTGACATTTAATTTAGGATTAGACGCCTTAATGTTTGCTTAGAAATTTCATTAGCATTCCTTGATTTAATTGATTTAACGCTAAGGAAAGGATAATCTTTTCATTGATAATAACACATAAGGAAGTATTAGCTTTTTTTTTTATTGATAAGAACAGACAAGGACTTGGACTGGTTTGATCTATTACAATTATGTAATGGTTGAACAAGTTGAGAAAGATGTGTATTTGATCGAGCATGAAAGGTGAATCATTTGGTATCATAAGTAACGGAAAATTTTTAGACCCATTAACCCACAATTTTCTGCTATAAACTCCTAAACTATTAAACCTGAATCATCAATCACTAAACTAATTTTTTTATAAGTAATCACTAAACTATTTATTTTATATTTAATAATTTCGTTATTGAATTATCTATTTTATATTTCAGAACTTTCTAAACAATTTACTTTATATCTCATAGCTTCTTGAACTATTTGTCTTTAAATTTAGTTAAGGAGCTATAAAACACAATATAAATTAGTAAAAGATTGATGATACACATTTGATAGTTTAGAGGGCTAAATGATTCCATAAAAGATAACAAATTATTTATCCCTTGGCTCGGCCAATTGACCAAGTTAATCCTCTTACTTCTAAACATCAGTTTCTCGAATCCGCGAGGTCTTGGGTAATCTCCTCTTTGGTCTCTACATTTTGACCTATCACCTATTTGGCCCCTCAAATCTAACAATGTTAATGATTTTAGTATACCACATCAGATTTGCTAAATTTACTTAAAATAGATAATTCAATAAAACAGTTTCTCGAATCTGTGAGGTTTTGGGTAACCACATTGTTGAGATTGGAGTGAATTTCTTGATCAAGATTGAAGCCAAAACCTTATGGGAAGTGATACAAGCTAAACAAGGACGAATTTGTGAAGGAAAAAGAGTTGTTGGATGGACACGGGGAGCTACACGTGTGCGTGACCGTGTAATTCACTGGAGCCAGAATATGAGAGATCTGGGCGGACACGGCCTTGGCCACGGCCGTGTCCTTGCCCGTGTGTTTTGTTGTCGGGCTTCTGGAGGTACACGGACGTGAAGACGTGACCGTGTCTTGAAGGTGTTTGTCTGTGTCTTTGCTTCCTTGACCGTGTAACCAATTCTGACGGGATTTATGGTTCCAATTAGGATTTTCCTAATTAATTTTGACTTGTACTACTTATTAACTATATAAGAGGGGCTTGAAAACGTCTTGGGAGGTCTTTGAACGCCGTTGTAAGCCATTGTGCTTGTTTTTGACTTTGAATAGTAGAATTATTTGTGCTTTGCCCGTGGACGTAGATCGGTTATTGATCGAACCACGTAAATCTTATGTTCTTGTGTGATTGCTCTTGTTATTCCGCGTATCTCAAATCGCCAGATTCCCTGACACACATTACCCCTTGTTCTCTTTCACAATCAACACCTAAGCCTCCATCCCACCTTTTACTTCTTGTTGATGTTGGAATCCACCACACAATAATATCACACTTCAATTTCTAAAATTAAGTAATGAAAATCACCAATAAAAAAAATAAAACCCCACAAGTGCACTTCAATTTCCAAAATTTTGATAATGAAAATCACACTATACATCAATTTTAAGATTTAACCAATAACCCGTTTAAAAAAAAAAACACATCCGAAAAAATGCCAACCTCCTATTCAAAAATCTAAAACCAGCAGTGGCATTGCAATATGTGATTTTTGAATCTCTATTGTTCAATTCATCTCGACCAAAAAATAAGAAAAATAAAGAGAACCAAGACATTGTAGTGAATGATTTTGTGATTATGGGTGTGAATTATAATATTTTCTTTGGTTGTGGTTGTTGAACTATTATGAATCGAAATTCAGGTACTTACAAAGAAAAAGAGAAGAGAAGAAGATCTGTTGAGGGAAGAGTAATAAAGGGATTAAAAATAAAAAAAGAAAGATAGAGAGATTTGAGACTTTGTGAATGATTATATGATGGTTATAAGAGTTGCATCAATGGTGTTTTAAATGGAGAGGGAGATAAAGTAATCAGAAAGGAGGTTTTGGCAATCATGTGGATTTTTTGTTTAAGTGGTAGAGCCACGGTGATATTGATGGCGAAATGGATGGTTCTAGTGCTTGAGAATGGAAGTTTTTGGTGGCGAAAGAACACAAAGATGATAGAGATGGGAGAACCAATGAGAGGGGTGAGAGAAAAATGAGTCAGAGAGATGTTTTAGGACTAAAGTGTCATTTTGTATTCCTCGCTATATTTATCTGATCGAATTTTGTTATAGGTGATTGTTGAAAATGCAAGCACCAAATGAGAGATTACCTAATACTTTAGGTATGGTACTATAATTTTTCTTAAATCTATACTGCAACTTAGTTCCTTCCATTGAGAGTTGGCAATTCTTGACATGATAAAGGATTCAAAAGTAAAAAATTACGACACTACATAATTGACAGAAAGTGGTTTTTTTTGGTTTGTGTCATGTAGAATTATGTATGATATATAAATAATATGAAACAATTATAATACATACAAATTGCTACCTATCAACTACTAGAGTTCTTTAAATATGGGGAAATTATACCTAGCAGTTCCTTAGGTGTGTTAATAGGGTTCTTTTTATAATTTCTTATTTTTGGATGAAAAAAGAGAGAGAGGGAGGGAGGTGATGCAAAAAGAGAGAGAGGGAGGGAGGTGTGTTAATAGGATTTTTGAAACGTGAGGGACCTATTCAATAAATCTCAAGGATGGCTGGGTAATTCTCCTTTAACATTAATTAAGGTATTGATTTTGTACCGCATAATATACATGTCAATGTACATTGTAATTTTTAACTTTAGCTTTTGTAAGAACTGGTCGATGCTAAAAGTTCAATTAATTAACAAGTTAAATAGTAGGTGGCTTTGCTTGTGAGTCCAATTCAATCAAACTAACAATGAATCGTTGGCTATATTTTATTATTGTAGCATGGAAATAGACTTTAATAAGCTTGCGTTCTTTTGGTGCTAATGATCATTAAGATTCCCTATCTTAGATTTGTTGGGGCCATTACATAGTCATTCCTGAGTTGGGTAAGTTCACAATAGCACTCTAGAATGGTTGGCTATAATTTTTTTTTTGAAAAATAAAAATTTCATGATGAGGTGTTTTTGATTAAATAGCAAGTAACAAAAGATAAATTATAAATTAATGAATTATATAATTAAAATAATAAAAAATGGAAAAAAGTATATTGAGAAAGTTTGAGTATATGAATGAAGAAACTTTGAAAACTTGGTAGAAAGAGGATTTTTTTATTTCAGTTCGAAAAGAAAAAAAAGTATGTTTTGATAAGGCATAATTTTATTAAGGGACCAAACCATTAAAATAGTCACCTAGCAAGATAAGAGTAAAACTCTATACTATGAGTGGTTTTCACCATTTAAAACTAAGACATTAAAGTATGGAGAAAACCTTATACGAAATATTATTAAGCGTTTGTCCAAGAAATTATAGTATATAAGCATTTATACACATCTTGTGTAAATAAGGGAAACTACTATCAAAACACTTAATGGAGAATACAACCTGACTAAAACATCTATGTACCAAATCATTCTCACAAGTTACAGTTCAGAAAATATTCGTCAATTCCTGGCCTTCTGTAGTTCCCACACCACTAATTGCAAAAAAGCTTGCCAAAACTTTATTTGTAATTTACCCATAAAACATAACACCATTACTCGAAAAATTCCTTTTCAGTCCGTGGTAGTAAGAGGTTTGCCGCTACAAAAGTCTTATTTTACTTGAATCCTAATAATCTGTTTGAAAGATACATCTAAATATCAGATAATTTTGTAAAAGTATATTATGATATATAATTATGCTAATTGACTAATAACAAAATTTGAAACTTTATCCTCCTCATGCCAATGAGGCTGAAATCAAATTGACCATTAACAAAAGTGTATGTGCCTTTATATCCTTTTAAGCCATAAAAAACAAATGAAAGCAGTTACCCTTAATTCCATACAAGAGGAATAGTTTATTAATGGTAATGGCCACTTTGTGTTAGGGCACACATGAAACAATGGATTTGAAATGGGCATTCCATTTTCACGCCCGTCTATATTGACCGAGTTTGAGAGAGAGATCAAACTATTACTCATTACTATGGAGACTAAGGTGTCACACTCCAAGATTGCATGTTAGTGAAAAGCTAGGCTACAAAATCTACTTGGGATGATTTTGGTTCCCAATCTCTTGAAAGAGAGAGTGGAAAGGCAAGAAAAGAGTGGGCGATCCGATGATAGAAAGCATAAAGTTGGAACTCGGAATCTAAGTACAAAATTGGAACTGCAAAATAAAGTTACAAACTTTTAATACCCTTCTTTTCCTAGTGGTTTTGATATTTCTAACGACTAAAGTGATTTTCTTTGATTCGGGATTTTGTATTTGCAGGTTTCAGTTTATTCGAATTCAGTATTTGTATACACTATAAATCGTAGCAATACTCACTTTAGTCACTATTCTCCGGTACTCACGTTCTGATTGGTCAATTTTATCATTTTTTTATTCATTTTTTTCTCGCCTTATTTATTTATCTTTTTCTCTCGAAAACGAATAAAAAACTGATAGAATGGATCAATCAGTAAATGAATATTGGAAATTAAAGTGAGTGTTGCTAGCAATATTCCTCATATATACACAATTATTCCCAGGTGGTTCTCGGGCAAAACCAGCCCAAAGCCACTTCAGCTCTTGCAATTTTCTACGCATTTTTTGGGTCAAATCCTATATTACAGCTTCCCTTGTATATCATCCTCAATTAACATAAATACATAATCAATACCAATTACCAACACTAAATACATTGGTGCTAACAAAATATTATAATTTTTCTAACATATATAATGATTATAAGTTTATAATTATATTTAGTGTTTGTTTTCTAATTGTTTAACTATCAACGATTAGTCGATTTATTAATCATAATTCGAATTATTTGAATTTTATCACAACTCTAAACATCAACAGATAATTTAAATCACATAATATTGAACAATCACTTTATAATATAATTCTATTATATTGAATTCAAACTATCTAATAAAGTAATTTTTTTCAAAAAATCTTTACTGTAAAATTCAAAAATCTAATAATTAACGTCCTTTCCTAATGAATTATTCATTATTGAAATCCCCATACAAGCTCGAATTTCACAATCTAAACTTCGATTTTCTATTTACTTAAATAGGATTTTCATGGATTTGATTTGCATGAGATTATTGCAAAAAATGCGAGGTTTTCGTTTTTTTTTTTAAAAAAATCATATGCCCATGAAAGAAGTCTTCTTTGTTAAAGCAATCGTATTTAGACAAAAGAAGAGAAATTGACAAACCATAAACCAAAACAATATCAAAATTTAACCACAATCCGGAATCAAACTATAAGCCAAACCGAGTACTAGTGAACCAAACCACATGTGGTTCGGTCCAATTCCAATTCTATGACTATAACCACTAAATTCTATTCTTGGTATTTTTTTACATGTATTGAAACCAGCTAATTATGTAGCTCATTTCTCTTGCATAAGCATATGATTCTATATCTAAGTCTACTTGAAATAACATATTTCCCCCATAATTCATTATTTCGGCATTAGAGGATGATATTACCGAACAATGAATTATGAGCTTCACTATTTCAAAAAGAAAAAAAATATATATATATAATCACTAAGTCTAAACAGGAAAAAATTACATATAAAACATTTTAATTTCAAATTTAAAATATAAATCAATGTACTCTTTTTTATGTTGTTTAACAACCAAACCGGTATACTCTTACATTGATATAAAACATTTTAATTTCGAATTTAAAATATAAATGAAAAATACAAAAAAGGAAACATTACATAATACTTACCTCATGTGCAATGAGACAATGTAATGCAAATATTCAATAAGAAGTTGAATATTTTAAAAAATAGTGGCACAAATCATTCTTCTTTGTCTCTTTGCATTCATGAACCTACTCATTTCTCTCACTATTCTTCATACAATAGGAAAATGACTTATCATTTGCATCACTACCTAAACTTATTCATGCATAACTATAAGGTATAGTTGACCTTGTTAATTTTATGATCACATCAAAATAAAAAGCCTCATTGATGAGCCTTTAAATGCTTAATTAAATCAAGTTATGGAAAATTAATGACCGTCCATAGAAAGCATTATTTCAAACTTTACTCTTATCAATTTAAGGAAGACAATGGTCAAAAATTCAAATCATTATGTAGATGAGTTGATGTTTTGACCTAAGCCTAACAAATCATTTTCATTGTGGAAAAGTGGAAAACCGACTTTCTTTAACTTTTTTGTGGCAATTCTTAACAGTTTCTAATCATAATTATCTGTCTAGTAATAGGTTAACAGTTGGTTTATCTAATCATAATTATAATCTTCAAACCAAGAACGTTTTACCGTTAAATTTACGAGACATTTCTGTCATTTTAAAAGTTTATGATTTGGTTCATTTAAGTTTCTTAAAAATTTTATTTATTTGATAATTAGAATTGAGATCATGTTATTTATTGTAACTCGAACGAAATTATTCAAACACAATCCACGTATTTTATGTGCTTAAATTTTAAATAAATATTCCGATATTTGAACTAAAATCACTATCAAAATTGTATCCTATATTGATAAATTTTGACAAAAATATCTGATTTCAAAAGTTATCAAGAAATAGAAAAAATCTAATTATAAATTTAATTTTTTTAAGATAATATTTTCAATTTAAACTGTTAAAATAAAAAAAAATAACTTTACAAAAAATATCATTTATCCATATATATATATAACCCTAGCACCTCCAAACTAACTTAGGTATCTGTTTCCATTTCTTCTTCTTTTTTTCTTGATCAATTCTCCACAGAAGGAAAAAGAAGTTCATTTTTTTACAATGTTCTATTCAATCGACTGTTTCTTTTGGTTAGTGTAATGTTTTGACACTGTAGTATGTTAATTTTAATGTGACGAGGGCCTTTTCTTTTTTCTTTCTTGTTGAAGTTCTTTATCTTTTCTTCCCTATTTAGAATTTATTTTTTATGGATGGTTGAACAAAAATAGCATGTTCATGTTGGAGAAAGCATATTTTTTTCTTATGTAACCACGAGATTTGAGTTTTTTTTTTTTAATCTGAACATGAGAGTTGGCTTTTGGTCTATTGGTCACTGTCACGACCCATTTCCGGGACCATGACCGGCGTACGAGGTGAATCATCTATAGGAGTCCGACCTATTCCGCACAAGTCTCCAAAATGCAGAACTTCTACCCAAATTCGTATTCAAATAAATAAATAAATAAATCAAAGAAAGGGTTACACTTTATTTATTAAAAACAAAACATATATATGATATTAAGTGCGGAAAATATTTCAATTAAAACATTTGAAATAACAGAGACAATAACAAAAACAAAAACAAATCCCACAGGAACTTGGTGTGAAGCATCTAACAAATCATACAAGTGGGGCTCGATCAGAAGGGCTCTCACTACCAAGCCAAATAACTCCTCACTGAGCGGAGACTGCCGATGATCGAAATCACCTGAAAGACAGAGTTTAACAAAGACAAAACAAAGAAAATGGGTCAAACCTAGTGAGGAACAACACTTCAGATCGCCTCATATGTTCCTCACAAATACTGTTTTGAAAACAGTTCGAAAATACCACACACAGATATAGCCAACATAAATACATATATATAGATGCTACATATGTAATAGCGATTCAAAAACCGTTTCGAAATCGTTCGCAACCAAAGCAAGCAGCATGCACGAAATCATTTCTGGAACTAAGCAAAATCTTTTCCAGAATATTTTCAAAATAAATTAAAGCTAAAATATTTTAAAACAAAGCGGGGTTCTTCAGAAAACCTTTTGTCTTAACAAAGGTTCCAAAACAACAACCCTTTAAGATGAAACATAATTTCAGAACAAGAAACAAAAATCCTCTCAAATCTGTTATCAACCGTTTTAGAAACAGAGCTCAAAACCTTTGTAGCTTTTCTAGAAATTCAGAATCAAAGTTTTGCTACGTA
>CAODLS013930947.1:0-10579 GCA_948243855.1 Flueggea neowawraea
GAGCAGGTTGACTCATTTATACCCATATTTGTGTTATTTCTTGAATTATAATAGAATACAAATCAGACAGAATAATTAATAATGAGTTAACTGGGAGGGGCGGACAGTAACTGGTATGTTAGTTTTTCAACAAGAGAGGGATGTGGGATAATTTTCATATCTCGGCGGGTTATGGGGCTGAATCCAGGAAGAATATCCAAGTCACAGGATGGGACAGAGATACCATAATCCGATGCACCTTGTTGCCATTCCTATCTGTGTAAAAGAAAAAGAGAGATTTAAGAGATCGTCGAATCACCGTCGCAGCTGTCGTTGCTCTTCCTTCTTCTCTTCTCCGCCACCGTTGTCGTCGTTGGTTCTCTCCTCCGTCGTTGTCGCGCGTCATGTTCTTCACCTCCGCTGTCGTCCCTCGTCCTTTTTTCTGCCGTTCGAGTCACCATGGCATGTCGTCTGCTCCTCAATGCATTGCCCAGACGAGCCGTTCATGGAGGAGATGTACCAGATCAGTCGAGTCGTTGGTGGAGGAGAAGTCGAAGTCTCGCCGTTCATCCAGAAAACCGAGGGGAGCCGGTGGTGTCGAGTCGGCGGCGACAGTCCTCTATGACTGTGAGGACGACGGGGTGATGGCAGAGAAAGGACAGTCGGTCGGGGGGGGAGCGGTGGAAAAGCCTCGGAAAACGGCGTCGTAGTCGTTTGTGCGAATTGAGAGTGAATGAGCTGACTGAACTCCTGAAGTTTCTCCTTTTTTACTCGTTGAGCCCTGAATTTAATTAATGTCTCATTTGCTCCCCAAATAATATTTGAAACCACCAATTGAATACTCTTTTAAAATTTATTGAATATCAATATCCTTATTTGATACTTTTTGAATATCAATTTAATAATTTTTATTTTCAAAGTAAACTCTTTTTGAAAAATTATTAAATATTTCTTGAAACTTTTTTTGAACCTATTAAATTTTTTTAATTATTTATTAAATATCTATTGCATACTATTGAAAATTTATTAAATAATTATTGAATATTTTTTAAATACCAATTGAATTTTTTTATTTTAAAATCAATTGAACACTTTTTGAAAATTTATTCAATATTTTTGTAAAATTTATTGTAAATGTTGAAAAACTAGGTCTATCCATGACGTTAATGAATGGAATCTAAATCCAATATTTTTATTGAACTCAAGAAAAATAAGTAAGTAGCAATATAGTTTAATGAGAAAGTGACATAGAAAATATTTTACAAACTAACAATATATATAGTACGTATCTTAAAACAATAAAAAATAAACCGAAAATCAAATTAAAATAAACTGAAAAAAAGAGTTTACAAAAAATATGGTCATTGAACTCACGAAAATTAACCAAATAACAATACAATTTAATGAGAAAATGATCTAAAAAACTTTTTACAAACTAATAATATATCTAATATGTAAACATAAAAACAACAGAAAATAAATCAAAAATTAAACTAATAAACTTGCAAAAAGAGTTTACAGAAAATATGGTGATTGAACTCAAGTAATCAAGTAGCTATAATAAGAAAGTGATCTATAATTTTTTGTTTAAAAAAAACTAACAGTATGTATAATATGAAAACTTAAAAACAACAGTAAAAATCAAACTAAAATAAACAGAGAGAGAGAGAGAGAGAGAGAGAGAGAGAGAGATTAGAGAAAAGATGTATTGATATCAATGAACCCAATAAAGCCACTTATTTGCTTACCGACGAACTATAACTTGAAAAGAATCAAGAATGGCTTTAAGAGTTTCCTCAAGGTTTGTCAATGTTTATCATTGGCACTAGCCATGCACAACACCACAGTGCTGCCGCATTTGTTGTTGCCTTGGCAAGATTGTAGGTATCAATTAGAGCATATGGCGTCTCCAACACATATGATACTGCAAATAGACAGATCAATAAATCAATCACGAGAATTAACATGAGTATTCATTTCATCTTTGTTTTTTTACCTTTGTTAACATGAACTTATAAGTAAAGGTACAAAAGTTGTAGAATACATTAATAATTGAGAAAATAATGGAAGTCCTAGCATAAAAGAATTTCAATCTCCCAGTGGTGGTTAGATCTAAACGATGAGTATTCTTCGAGGATGGCTCGGATGCACAACAAATTTTTACATCATCACAAACCAGACAATTTCTTTTATTAATGCTTAGATCTTATGAAATAAACTGACGCAAACTTTGCAAACAAAATGTCTTAAACTAAATATAGATTTGGTATGGCACTGTGATTAATATTCCACCCCTCAAATTATGGTTGACCATAGTTCTGTTCATCTCTATGTAAGGTTTCTCTACAACCATCTAATCACAACAACCTAGTTCGACATGGCAAAAATACACAAAATACATGGAAAAATACATTATAATTTAATACCTTAGGTCGAACTTTTGATTCAGAAACATTTCTAGAAACAGAACCTCCTTCAACAAATAATTGCTCAGATTCACCAATATGAAGTCTCGTTTTTTTTGTCTTCTGTGCAAACAGACAGACAGCCTTATTCACACTCTTCACAAAACTGTAGAAATTTCAAAAACTATTTCAAATAAAATCAAGTTGTGAACAACTAATTTAAGCCTTATCGTCTCCCTTCACAAGACCATTATGCAAAGATTTAGCAACCTTCATATTCCTAGTTTGGAACAAAATGAAATTACATCAATCACACCAATAAAAACAACTAAAATCATACTGAAATTATAACAAGACTCATAATACCGAAAGCAAAAATCTAAATTTTAACAGAAATTTAAAAAAAGAATGAATTGGAATATAAACTTTAAAATAGCGATAAACCCAAGGCTTGTGAACTCTGGCGCCGACAAGATACTATATATATAATTTTATTATAATAATTTTTTAAGTTCCTGAACTTAAAAAAATTAACTAATTACTTTAAAATTAGTATCTTTTTAGAAAATTTACTAAGACTATCATTCACTTTGAAAATAATGTGAAATTATTCATACGTTTTTCTTTTGTTTCTTTATGCGCTTACCCGAAATATTTTATTCATTCATGCACTAGTTTTTGCATTTTAAGTTAAAAAATTTTGATTAATTATTGATATATTGACGTTACCACTGAGTGAAACTATGGGTCTAACCAATTAACAGTTCAAAAAACGAATCAAAGAACGATTCACATTATTAACCTCGATATGCAACAGAAATTAACATGAACATGGATCGAGTTTATGTGTCGATTTCGCAAGCAAATCACAGTCGTGTTAGGATGGGAGTGCTCAACTTGGTCATAGTCTAGATGTCACACAAAGATCGAAGCAGAATTATATTTTGGTGGGGAGAAGAGGAACGAACTCCTCCTTCTTCTCTCTAGAGACCGACGGCCTCCTCTCTCTTGGTATGTGTATTTCATATTGTAATATGTTGTAATGGCTATTTTTAATTAAGGTTTAGGTGGCTCCTTATATAGTTGAGCCACTTGAGCTCTCTTATATACCCATGATGTCCATTCACTTAACTTTAGGGGTGTCAAAACGGGTTGACAGGTCTTGTTCGTGTCGTGTTAAGTCACTCTGGTGACATGATTAAGGTCAACACAAACACGACCTATTAATTAAATAGGTTGATATGAAATGACACGATTATTAAACGAGTTGACACAACACAACACAGATAACCCATTTAATTAAATGTGTCGTATTTTTAATTAAAATTTGACACGATCCTTTTAACCCCATTATCGTTCAACCAGCTCAAACCGACCACTTTTGCATCTTTCCCAAATTTGCAGCAACAAACCACCAGCCATTCAAACATTCCAGATTCAAGAACATCATTCAACATTGCAACACACATTCAATGCTAAAGAATTTGAAAATAAACATAGTTCAAAAGAACAAAAAAAGAATCACGAAATGTAGAAATTCTTAAAACTAACACACAAGAAATTTTGAAACAACAAAGTCTCAAAAACAACCCCACTGGGTTTTACTATCTCATGTAACACCAGTAACATCACAACGACCAAAATGCTTTCACTCAGACCTTTTAACAAACACTTTCAGTCCCATGTATCCAAAAACCACATTCACTACCCACTAAAAGCATCGCCTCCATCACTGAAACCAACGAGAACCCATTTATCATCAACCTTCAAATGCTCAAATTCAACCCTTTTGGAAGCAACCCCATTTGAGATCATTAAGTGGTGTGGTGCGTTGTTCGTTGCTATTGCAGCTGCAAATGGACTGTGAATTTGTTTTTGAACCAATTTTTTTGGATGTATTTTAGTTGGTCTTGGTTGTTTCGGCCGAAACCCACTAGTGATGAACCCACAAAAGACACCACTAGGGATTAAAGAAGAAAGGTAGACGGCGTGAGAGGGTAAGAGAGAGGCGGCGAAGTGAGTGAGTCGAGTCTGAGATGGTGAGAGGAGACTGCGGCGGAAATTAGGTTTAGGTTTAGGATTTTGATTTTTGGGGAATGGAAATTGGGAACCCTTATATAAAGAGAGAGAGAGTGTGTGTGTGATAGTGACGGTGAGAGAGGTGTAATAAATATAAAATTTTAATTATATATAATTTATAAACGAGTTTGCGGGTCGACACGATACGATCCGCTTATTTCATGTTAACCCGTTTATGATACGAACCCGTTTAAACCCGACACAAGCCCGCTAATTTTATGTGTTATGCGTGTCATGTTATCGTATCGTGATCCATTTTAACATCCCTACTTAACTTATTTAATTGTGTCTGCCGATTGAATTCGGCTCATGACCATAGTTCACACCTTAACTGAGCCAAATTTGGTTTAATTCATCATAGGCAAGCCATATTTTTCAACAAACACTATCATTGGTTTGTAATCTATAATATACATCAATGGGATCATTTTTCTTTTGAAATCAATGAGATAATTTTTTTTTCTTTTTGGATTTTTTTGATAAGCTAATGAGTCAATATTAATTATTTAACCGGTGACGAAGACGTCTTATATTGATTGTGAAAGAGCTAGATTTGGCTTTAATCCATGACAAGTAGCTAACAATGTGATCAAGTAAGCAATCATATTGCAAATATTTTTACATTATGCAACAACTTTTTTTCAAGTTAAGGCATGGTCATATAGAACATCTAGAAAAGTTCTAAAAAAATAAATAAAAACTGGTGTATCGGGCCTCTCGATAGGTACTACTACCAAACTGGTAGAATCCATAACATCGTCTACAGGGACGAAAGAAGATAAGAACAGCATGCTGGCTGCTCAAATATATAATTAAGAGACATATATGAAATTTAGAGACGTTAAGACATAGCTTTCAAGATCGGAAACGATAACCGATAAACAAAAAAAAAGTTCGAAATGACGCCAACTTGTGAAATTTTCCAAATTAATTGATTGATAGACGAATAAGATATGACTCAATTGGCCATATATTTACATTAATTAGATATAACCATTTCCCAACTTTAGCCCTCACATGTGAAACAACGTCTTGCAGTCAATTAGATTAATTAGACCTAGCTTTCCATATTCTTTATGGGGTTTTGTTTGAGGTATATTGCTTTAAATATAATGCAGTCAACGTCTACTTCTTTAAAAGAAGATGCAATTCAAAATTTTGTTTTATAACATTGTTTCTCGTGAAATTTTTCTGTTAAAGTTCAAAGAAACTATCTTTAGCCATTTTTTTGATTTAATTCAAGGCGTGTCAGGTTGAATTTTGGCTCGAATCAAACTGTTAAGAAATCAAGTGCCTTTCCTAACTTTTTCAAACAATTGTTCAAATTTGAGGGACATGAATAAATCTCATAAAGGTTCTCCTACTTAGTGACAAACACTTGTAGAATACCAAAGTGCAAAGTATACAAATTAAGGATGAAATACATGGTGGTCTCTGAGTTTTGGTGTATTGTCTCTCCCGGTCCTTACGAGTTTTAAAATAGCCGCTTCGATACCTAACCCCAACTTTCGTCAGTTGAATTTAACTAGAGAAGCAAAATGTCAAAAATGCCCATGCCACATCATTTGCTAATAGTCAAAAGCCTCTTTCCTATCTCTTTTCTCTCCGTCTCTTTCATTCACTTTTTCGTTCCTCTCTCTCTCCTTACATATGTCTACCACCTGTCTCCTTCATCCTCCACCTGCTCTATGTTGTCGTCACCATCTCTCTTCGCCACAGAGATCATACTGTCACCCTCAGCTTCACAATCTACTCTCTACCTCACAATCTCCCCTCTCTTCACCAACCCATTCACAATCTGCCTCCTCTGATCTGTGTCAGACCGTCTACCACCTCTGTCTCTTCTCCAATATACAGTTTTGGAAGCTAAGAACCTTTAAATTCCCAGTCTCCAATGTATAGTCTTCGATTTTGGGTATTTGTATTTAGGTTTGATTCCTTCGTGGTGTTATAGGAGATGGGTATTGTTTTGGGTTTTGATTTGTGATTTAAATTGCAATTTTAGTGTGATTCAAATTGCAACAAAATGAAGAGATTTAGGGTTCAAATTGCAGCTTTGGTTTGTGATTTAAATTGCAATTTCAATGTGGTTTTTGCAATAGGGATGGTTTGACGGCATAAGGGATTGTGCTTTTTGGAGTTTATTTCTTTTGAATAGAGGAGATGGTATCATATTTAGCAATGCTTTTGATGATGCAAGTGCCATTAGTCTTTGGCGGTATGTTGATGTGTTTTGGAAGATAAAGAGATTTCTAAATATTGGCTTAGAAGCTGTATGAAAGAACATTAAATTAATCAAAAAATTTGTGTATAAGCTAATCGATGAATTTGGAAGAAATTTTTGAAATTGATTTAATCCGGACTTGGTTCCTAAATCAAGAATGAGGAATTAAGGCATTAGAGAGAGAGAGAGAGAGATGAGAAAGAAAGGCAGAGAGAGTGAGAGAGAAAATAGAGAGGTGGTTTTGAGTGTTTGGTTGGCAAGAAATTGAAGGAAAAGTGAGAGACAGATGAGAGAGAAAGCAGAGAGGGAGTGGGAGAGAAAATAAAAAAAGAATAAAAGGATAATTTTATCATTAAAATCTTAAAATCTGTAGGTCCCATATGCCAAGTCAAAATTTCTGATGTGGCACGTTAAATTTGACTAACAATGATAAAGACAGGGATCAAAGTGGCTATTTTAAAACTCGTAGGAACCAAAAAAGACAATATACTAAAACTCAGGGATTGCCGTGGATTTCGGCCAAAAATTAACGGTAAGAGCTAAAATGACAAAATTGTTATTGAAAACTAAGCAAGGATTATAAAACTAAGAGAAAACAATAGAAACTTGTGACAAAAATTGAAAAGAACAAAAGATAATTGAAGATAAAGTGTCTCGGGTTTGGTATGGACAACGGTGCTGGAAATCATTTCTTATGCCTCTATTTATAACAATTCTCTATAGTCCTGATAACTTTTGAGAAAGATAATTCTACCAATTTTTCTTGATAAATGTCATGATAAATTGGGCTAATATTGATCTGGGACATCTCCTCGAAAGATCCTTGATATCATCCCTTCATCTCATAACTTTTCTCCAACGTAACTAGCCTAAGCTCTTGGACGTTTTTTCCATATAGAGATGGACTTTGAACAAGAATTTCAGAGTCTAATATGGACCAATCATATGGTAAGATATCTTCGACAGTTAAGCTCGTTTGGTCCCTCAAACAGATCAAAAGATTGACTTGTTAGTCATAGGAAACTTGAGTCTTTGACTTAGAATATATATCTGATTAAATCTATGTTGAATCAAGGGTGGTTGACACTTGGATTTTTTTTATGTTTTGATAATAAACAAAACTTGGTAGGGAATTTGATAAGTTTGAATGGAAAAATTACAAGTGTTTAGAGAATTAGAGTCCAATTACTCAACCAACATAAGCTCTCCACTCGAGTAAGTCTATGTTTCAGAAGATATACCTTCAAACAAATTACCCGAGGAATTATTGGTTCATACTCAAGTAAACTTGAATTCCAAAAGAAAGTGAAGACGAGCAATTGCTCGAGTAATCCCACTAGTCTACTTAGTAATCGACATATCCAGAAGTTACAAAAGTTTGCAAATTATCTGAGGAAATGATGATCTACTCAAGTAAGTCACACTTCCAGAGGACACAAGATCTTATCCACTCAATTAACTCTTTAGTCTACTAAAGTAAACCCATTGACTATAAGAGAGGCATTTCAAATTTCTATTTGACCAACTTATGCTCCTACTCGACCAATCCTGATGATCAAAAAACTTCACGAGTATGTTCTACTTGAGTAATCCCTTGTCTACTCGAGTAAACGAGGAGCCAAGTCAAATTAAAAATATGTCAACAAATATGTTAGAGTCCAGATTTTTTGGAAATTAGAGTTAGAAATTCAAATTTGTTGATGCACAGGAGTTTACTTGAGTAACTCACTTAATCTACTTGAGTAACTCATTTGAAGAAAAAAGTCAAACCTGAGACTGACAACCTATGATGTTTGAATATACGAGCTATTTTGGTTCCAACAATCAAAATTTTTGATTACATGAGTAACCAAATCCTTTACTCAAGTAAGCCTTCATTAGAACTTACACTTGCTTAAAGAAATGGTCCATCCAAGTAAACCAATTGAATTACTTGAGTAAGTTTTACAGTCTACTCGAATAAGTGTCTCTAACAGTGTATTTAATGCGATTTCTTTTGGATTACAATGGTTAGTATTCGTCTCACAATGGCTCCAAACCTTAGAGAATCTATAAAAACATGATTGGAACTTTAGAGGATGGTTGCATAATACTTGCACACTTATTGCATCCAACAACCAAACATCAAAGCATTAAATTTTTCCTTGATGAGATTATCAAATTGGTTTGCTTATCCCTTCCAATAACTCCCACCTCTACAATAATCTTCTCTTAAAAGATAGGGGAGTCAATCCTTTTTCTCCAACTTTGCAACGAATTTGACCAAGATTTTGGCTTCTCTGTATAGATCAAGGTTGGTTTTTCTAGCTGGCAAAGTTATAGAGGCAAATCCTAAGTGAAACTCATGTTCACTTGATTTGAAGTTTTCATCCTTAAGAAAAATTATATTACCTTTAAAATTCTATTTCTGCAAAAATTTTATCAGTATTCTGATGGTATTTAACTGATATTTTGTGTGATAAAGTATCTATGAATACCAATTGAATTTTTTTGAAACTTTTTGAGTTTATTTTTGATGATGATGACAACAAAACATCCATGAAAGGTGTTTAGAGTCCATGGAAGAAAGAATTGTATGAGAAGAAGTCAACTATCCATGGGAAAAGTGAATAAACGAAGCTAAGGGACGAGACCGTGTAAGTTACACATGGAAAAAGCCAATTACGCATGCAACCCATGCTTAAGCATGCAAAAGAAGCGTCAACACAACTTGGGTTATGCATGCAATGTCCTGATTATGCACATAAGGAGTCACGAAAAGAAAACAGAAGCTACTGAGCAAATTATGCACACAAACATACTATTGCGCACGCAAGAGAGGCTGACAAGACATTTAACAATGGCTACTGATTTGGAATGATTATGGAGTCACATGTACATTCAGAGCTAACAGTCATCTTGTATGAGCCAGATATGCACACAACTCTTATTGAAACATTTGTTACACACACAATCAAAGTGTTGTGCATACAAGTTGTCTAACAGAAGTAATGAGACGCTCCATGTGATTCACAACAGCTATATTCCATCTCCTAACGGTCCCAAACATTGAGAAGGCTATAAATACAGGTTTGGGAGGTCAGAAACACAATAGAAAATGTTGAGAGAACCTTGTATACACATTGCATCAATCTTTTCTCTCATTCTCTTCTACACCTACCATTGTGCTTATTACTTGAAAAACATGTTAGAGGTGGTGTGTATATCATCGTACTGAGTTGACACTCATAATTTTTTCTTGTAAAATTTATTTAGGTTTGCTAGTTGATCTCGTGAAAATCTAGTGGTATAAGTTTCCTAGTTGATTCCGCAAAAACTAGAAATATAAATTTGCTAGTTGAGTCCATAAAAACTAGTGGTGTAAGGTTTTTTAGTTGGGCCCGCAAAAAATACAGATTGTAAGGTTTGTTAATTGATCCCGCAAAAACTAGTAGTTATAAGGTTTATTAGTTGAGTCCACAAAAACAAGTGGTGTAAAGGTTCCTTGTGATCCCATAAAATAAGGGAGTTGTACAAAGGATTACCTCTGCCCGTGAAGCGAGGAGACTAATGGATTCAAACTCTCGAGCGTGGCTTGAGGAGTGGACATAGTTCAAGGAGGACTGAACCACTATAAAAATAATATAGTAGTAAATTAATAGAAATAATATAGTAATAAATTAATACTATAATTAATATATTTTAATTATTTTTTAAATATGTGCCATACCTTTAAAAGACATTTTTTTGTAAAATGTCGCAATAATATTTTGACTCTTCTTAAAAAAAAATTCCACTTTTTTATTCTTCTATGTGCTTGTTTGGCACTATAATTTTTATATACTATTTTATAATAATTAATTATGAATAAATAATAAAAAATTAAAAATAATATATTTTTAATAAAATATTA
>CAODLS013931162.1:0-16059 GCA_948243855.1 Flueggea neowawraea
TTCACCAAGTTCTTGTGCTGAACCCTAGACAGCATAGCCACTTCTCTATTAAACCGGCCTTCTCTCTTTGCAATTTCCTCTGGAGTTTCTCCTCTATGGACAATTTTGATTGCAACAGTTTGATTTTTGTATCTGACATAATGAAACAAGACAAGTTACATAAAAAGCTACACAAAGCAACTCCAACCATCAATCAAGCAATTTTAAAAGCCCGAATCTTCAGAATGTGTTCAACCATTCTATTTTGATCTTCTGGATTTAAATTGCAAAAGATTAACTAACAAGGACAACACCTATATCCATATCCAAAACATATAGTTAAAATGCAACTTTACTACCTTCAAGAAAACCAGAAAACACAAATCTAATCATCAGGGACAATCCAGAATTCACAGAATAGAATGACGGCGACAGATTAAAGATACAAACTTTGGATTGAAGGTGAAAAATCCAAACTAAAAATGGAAAAAATTTAAAGTTTTGGACTTACTTTCCCTCGTACACTTTAGCATGAGCTCCCTCACCAATCTTTGGACCAACAAAAAGATGCTTTGGATCAATGAGCCATTTAGAATCCAATCTGAACTCATCAGTAGAATGGATTCTATTCCCAGATTCCATGTTTCTCAAAAGAAAAAACAAAGAACAAATTTTAATCTTCCGGAAGAAACTCGCTCAATCTAGACTCTCATCACCAATTTCATGGCAAGTCCACATAGAGACCTCAAAATGTGAGAAGAAATTATGGAAAAATAATGATAAGCTCAGTCATTTACAGAGAGAGAAACTGGATAAGATGACAATAATGGAACAGGGAAGACATGCTCTCTGCAGTGTCTCTGCCACTAACCACATGTCAAGAATAAGGCTCAGAGATCAAACTCACAGACTTACGTTTACAAGGACAAAGAAGAGGAATTCGAGATGTACTAGAGAGAGAATCACCAAAGCAAGCTCGAAGTTCAAAGAGAGTTCTAACCAGCAATCGTACGAAGAAGAGAAGAATCCCCACGAAAAGGGAGCACAGAGAGAGAAGCAATCAATAAAACATTAAGTAAAGAGTAAAGATCATTTCTTTAGAAAGAAAAAGTGAAATTCTAGGGTCAGAATGAAGAAAGTACTTAAATGGAGAGATGGGTTTAACAGAATATTTAATGGAGTGTTCAGAGCTTCACTCTTGATCTACAGACAAAATCATGGAAGAGATTGAGGCTAGAGAGAGAGAGGAGAGAGAGATATTTATGAAAGAGTGTGGGAGCCATTAAACTAATCAAGAGCACATGGAAACTGATCTTGTCAAACGTGGGTACACAAACACACAACACATAAACCCTCCACTCAATAAAACGGATGCTCTTTTTCCCTCATTACCCTCTTTCTTTGCACTCCTCTACTTGTTTTCTTCAATTCCGACTTCACCCCTTAAGACCCAACGCTCACTGCACTAATGGCGTTCTCTCTGGTTGATTATACTTGCCCATACAGTCGTTGACCTCATTTTTTGTATCATTCCCACACACACACATGAAACTGCTACAAATGGGTCGATGAAAATAATTGAGATAATTTATCAATAATAATTTAACCGTCTCCAACATCAAGAGGTCAACCCTAAGAGATCGAAATATTTATTTTCAATAGAAACATCCAAAATGATTTATCCAAAAAAAGAAACTGCTCATAATTTTCCATTTTCTAAACAATAACTTTAATTTCTTCCAGAATTCATATGGCATTTACCGTCTGAGATTTCTGTCAAGAAAATAACCATGAAAAAGCTGCAATCTTTAGCAATAACATATTTAAGGAAACCCACAAAGGGATCATCTGCCGATATTAAGAAAATCATTCAGTATGTAGATCATTTACGGACATTTGTGCACACATGATTTCCTCTGGCACAATAATAATAAAACAAAGCTTTAAACGCTCACGCACATTACAGTTTCTAGACAACCATGAGACCTAAGTTCTAAACACCACAGACATTTATTCATGTACATATATATATAAAATAGTCTGTTCGAACGGGGACCTAGAAGTCTCCATCTAAGCCTTCTCCCCGGAGAGAAGATCCATCACAACTCGCTTGATGCTCCCATTGTTTTTCTGCAGTAGCTTCTTGTTCATTTCCTTGTCGCAGAAACCCTGTAACCATAATTTCAATTAATTACAAATAGAAAGTTTAACACAATATTTTATTATAGTTTACGTAGCAGTAACAAAGGAAAAAATTATGTCTAAAGTGAGTTTTACGCGGATATTCTTACCATCTCCTTCAACTCTTCCAGTATGGGATCCCATTCAGCAACACCACATAAATCATCAACAGACTGCTCCAAGTCATATTCATTCTTCCTCAATATCTCCTTGTTCAGATCAATCTGCTTGAAGCCCATCTCCTCAAGCTCTTTAAGAAGATTCATCTCAACAGCATCGTTTGACTTTGTACCATCTGATGAGGCTGGGACAGCCACATAAGGAAGTTCTTCAGTCAGAGGAGCAGGGATCTCCGACAGATCTATAATTGGATATGAGATGGATGAAGTGGTCTGGGGCATAGGAGATGCCGACACACCATTGCCAACTAGCAAGTTATTGTTGATGGGGAAATTCAGGTCTTGTTCCTTCGGCTGTTCATCAGTAGCAGACTTCACTGGTTGACAAGCTGAGACTGAATTGTGAGGTCCCACAAGACCACCATCCACAACAAGCGGGACAACCCCATCGACAATTTCAGGGAATTTAGAGCCATTGCAATCTGGTGGCAAATTCAAGTTCAAACCTTGAAAGTTTTCACATTGTGGGTCTCGGAGGGAAGCATCAACCTTCAATGCCAAATACGAAACAGAAAGAAGATATTATTCATTTGGATTTTTCAACATCATAAAAGCTACAGAAGAACGGATAAGAAAAAATGGGGAATCCATCAAACAAAGCAACTACCTGGATGAGAACCCAAACACGTTGACCAAATTTTATGCCTGACGAGGATGTCATCTTCCAATACGAGATATATCGACCAGGCAACTCAGGAGAGGTAAAATCAACAGCAATGTCTATTTCCCTACCCACAGGCAAGCCATCCCGGGGAATCTGAAATTGTTCAAGAAATACAAAATGAAAATGTTAAATTAACACAAACGACAACCAAAGAAATAAACAATATCACCATTTAAACGGCAGTGCAAATATGTACAGATGCCCACCTCAAGTTCAACAGAATCTGAATGGCTGAATCTGTCTCCCCCAGTCCACACAAGCCTCACTCCCCGTGGCCATGCAACTGGACCACTGTTGCGCATGCGCCAAATTTTGGTAAAGGCAGTAGATGGAGCCATGACAGTACCATCCAGTACATTCACATCCAAAATGAAGCGACTATCAAGTTTTGACCCAGCTGATTTTACTCCACAATGTTTTATAGGATGTGGTACGGGCATCAGGCCAGGACGATGACAAATCATCTGTGTTAACATATATCTAGTCAATTGAAACATACATGAAAATAAACAATGAGGTTCTATTCCAGCAGGAGATTTTGGACACTTTCAGCAGTAAAAACGAGAAGTCAACATACAGGTTTGGGAAAGCGCCCCGGCCCCATTAACGGACGCAAGTGCCTATGAGTAGCAGGTCTGTCCATCTTAATGTAATCAGCTTCGTCACCCATTTCAGCAAAGCAAATGTCACAGAGATCATAATCATGTTTCCTGGATCAACAAGGTGAAAAGATTAGCACATCTCATTGGCAATCACTTTATACAATCAATAATGTAAATAATTCTATAGACACACGACTTACACTTTGGACTTGTAGCGGGGTCCAATAATGGGATGAGCCCCACAACCATCACATTGAACACCCCTGTGGAACGCAACAGCTGACGAATCGGCAGGTGCCGGGGTCCTTTCAGATGAATTGACAGGACACACAACAGAAGGCACAGTGGAGTCACTTGCTACGGACATTCCACTAAATGGGCATTCATTACCCAACGGCTTCACTGGAGCAGCCCGACTAGCGGATGCAAAAGTAACAGGTTTCAGACTTTTATTACAATCATTTTGTTCCCTTGTTTTCTCCTTGTCATCGCCACCTCCAGTCGCATTTTCTTTGTTCAAATCAGAGCAGGCCTTCGGCAAGGCATCCTGCAGACCACCCGCCCCTAAAGCACTTTGATTTGCTCGCCCTGATCCAGGCATAGGGATAACTGAAGTGTTTTGAGCACTTGACTCTGCACCGGCATGACCCGGGTGACCTGGATTCAGGAAGGGATGCCCCATCTTTGACAAGCACTCAACAACATCTCCCAGCACTGGATTGAAGGTAGTGGCCATTGAAGTCAAGTCCAGAGAAAGCTTAGAAAGTGTTTCACGGAGTGGCTCTGGCACCGCTCTCAACGTATCCACAATACCATTGCTGATAGTTGGTAAAGGACTTTGAACACGAGGAGATCTGAGAGGTGTAGAACCACCACCGGATTTTGCAGAAGACCTAGCAGACTTGTCATTATTCAGCTGTACACTAATCCTCAAAAACTTGAGGTTTTGCCTCATCACATCACATAGATCATTGTCATCAACAAGTGTTACTACATCCCCATCTTCATCAAGATAAGTCAGATTAAGATCAGCATCAAGAGGAAAGTTAAACAGGCAACAGATTTTCGCCCTCAGGCCATTCAGGTCAAGATCCAGCTGACCACTTTCATTGACTGAAGCATTGAATCGTCTAAGGATATCACCATACTTAACCTGTTGATACAGTAATATACCAGCACTGAATGATTAGAAATCGAGTTTCCATGCTAAGAAAACTGGAGCAAACCGCCTCAATACAAATCAGCATACTGCAGCTACAACATTATATAACACACACATCCATTTTAAGCTAAGAGCAAAGCTCAATTCTTTATCTTTTATCTTTATACAAGAGACCCATTAACATCCATTTGTACACTCTATTCGACATCCGACATCGTTTCTAAACAGGTAGACTGCTACCTGGTTCTTTCAGAACACATATAAAAGCCCTGCGAAAACTTAAAAGAACGGGTATTTCACACAACAGGGCCAAGTTAATCAATGAAAAAGCAATTAAAGACAATCTGACTATACTTTCAAGCATAGCACGCGACTATTGACAAAACCCAAATCACATTACCTAAATTGAGGTAAAACAAATAATAATAATACCGAACAAAATCACAAAAAAGATCAAGAAAACAAGATTAAAGAAGAAAGCAAACGTACCTTGATGACGAGAGAGGAGTCCATGGTAGTAGCTTGAGAGAGACGCGTTTCCGTAAGCCGCGAAGAAATACTAACAGAAAATCAATCGAAAACCCTAACCCTAACAAACTAAATCAAACAATCTTATCTTTTAAATTAGATAATTTGAGTTGCAAATTGAGAGAAATATATGGTTGACGAAGAAAGAATCACAGTGAAAGCGTACCCGTTAGCCGCTTTTGGCGTGAAAGCTCAGAGTGAAGCGTCGTTTTAATATATACTACTCTACTCCTCTGGCTTTCTGGGTAAGAAAGGAAACTCCTTTTATTTTATTTTTTAATTTAATTCTTTAATTAATTTATTTCTTCAATTAATTTATTTCTTCTTTGACAAGATAATCCTCGTCGTCGCAGGAAACCTTCCTGATTAAGGAACGGGATGGGCCCCGCGTGGGCCCCCACGTCCTTATCATTTCACACGTGGGATGGGAATAGGGTTTATACTAGGTCTTGTTGTAGGGGATTTCATTTTGCATCTTTATCTATGGGTTGGGCCTTTTATTTTTCGGCTTGGGTCTGATCACTACAAGTGGGTGTTTCGTATGGGCTCAACCATCTTGAAATAGATCGCATAAGTTGATGAGCAGATTGTGAACTGAAAAAGTAGAGAAATCAATAGAGGAAGTTACACTAAATGCTTCGTTAAAAAAACTTGGAAAATGCAAATTCACAAACCATGCAATTCTATTTCCGAATTTGGTACATTTGGGAAAATATTTGTGCAAATACCGGATATTTATATTTATTTTCTCCAGCCTCATTCTTTCTAACTCTCTCTGTCTCGATTTTCTCTATTCTCTTCCTACCTCTCTCTATCTCGATTTTCTCTCTTCTCTTCCTACCTCTTTCTCCATCCCTCTCTCTCATTCACCTACACCATTGTCGAGCGGTCTTTTGATTCTCTCTCCACCACTGTCATTCGTTGACAACCATTCATGTTGCCAAGTAAAATGACCTACGTCAACGTTATAATTATTTTTTTCCTATCATAGTTCGCCAAAATGGTAAAAATGCGTAAGATAGCCAACTTAATAGAGGAAGGGATAAAAATAAAAGAATTCAGATTGCAAAAAAAAGCAAAATTTTGATTGAGACCTTACAACATGTTGCACTAATCCAACATATAACAATGAAAAAGGATGCAAATAAGGATATTTAACTCGAGTTGAAGAACTTATGATGAAAAAAATTCCTAATTCTAGTTTGAAAACTAAGCCACACATTGATTTTAGTGGAAGCTAATGAAAAGAAAGCATCATGCTATATTTAAGACATTAAGTAAGCCTAGATTTGGGTGGGATGATGAGAAAAGATGATTCAGCGTGAAAAAAATGTATACGATGAATGGTGCTAAGTGAGATCACTTCTTCAAATTATCATAGAGTTGTTTTCTCTATACAATGAGTTATTAATAAAGTCTCTTTATTGATTGCAGATTCGTAGTAAGGCAAGTGATTTATGGAATATGTCTTTTCCTCATTATCATGTCATTAGTGAATTAGATGGAGGTGATACAACTACTAGAAAAGAAGCTAAAACTGGCAATTAGCAACATGGGTAAAGATGTATATATAACTGAATAAATAGTTGGGCTTACATTGAAAAGTACAAAACTGACAAAAACTGATGGGAAAATGTGTCAAAAGAAGTAAAGAAAAGTATTGATATAGCTATTGATTTTCACAATGTGTCCACTATTTTTTGGGATGTTACAATTTAGCAATTTTAGCAAATTTATTCTCATAAGTGGAAGATCGTGAGTCAAATGAATTACATGAGTTGTAATGTATTGAATGAATTACTAAAACACAAAAAATTGACAAGTGCTGAAGTTTTTAAAGCAGTTAATATCCTCATTGCGTAGCAAAATAAACTTTAGATATTCTTCTAAGCTTCTTCATACGTGAAAAGACTATATATTATAAGTCCTTTTCATCCTATAGAAAATTGAATTTGAAGATAAATTCCTTTTTATTATCTTAAGATTAATTTTAATGAAACATTTTTAGGAACTTATTTCTTTTTGTAGCTATTTTATTTGTTATTTACAAAAAAACTCGATCATAAGAATTTTTTATAAACTTATATATTTCTTTTATTTTGCTTACTAAACTTTTTGATAATTTTAATAAAAAATTTTATAATATTTTATTTTATTATATTGAATTCATGGTCGAATAGTTAAATTTTATAATTGATTCCAATTCCGTAATATGAGTAAACCAAACAGATAATTGGATAATCAAATTATGTTTGTATATTAAACCAAATAGTTACAATAAAAACCAATTTAATTTGATTCATGTCATTCTCATTCTGATATAATCGATTATGACTATAATTCTGATGTATTTTTAAACCAAACGGCCCCTACGACTAATTATAAACAAACAATATTAGTTATCAAAAGAATTTGTTAGCTAGCGAAATCGTCTACGAACATGATGATTCCTTATAATTTGGAAGTAGACTGACGTAGTTCTTTTTGTTTTTTTCTTTTTTTTTTCACTGAGACTAAAGTAGTTCTTCAATATCTGTATCTTTTGTCACTTCAATGATCTCTTTCATCTCCATTTTCAATTCTAGATCCCAGTCGTAAGCCTTTGCACAACACATTGGTTTGGTGAGTATCCACTGAAAAGGAAAGAGGCGACTTTTTACAAATGTCATTGTGATGCCGTTGATTATATTGTGTTTGTAAAGTGTTACTATATATTTTTTGTTATTAAGCTTTTTACTTACTATATTTTTTTTGTTATTAAACTTTATACATTGGCGAGGGTATTTACAATGAAAAGTTTGAAGCAACGTAAAAGATTATATCAGATAAAATTCTTTAAACCTTTGTTTAAGATAATGATGTTGAGTTCATTTAAAAATCTTTTTCAATTATGTATCTTTTTAACAAATCTGATCATGATAATTCAGAAAAAACTATATTTCCTTGAATAAAAAAATAATAAATGTCAAAATAACAGATTTGTAATTTAAAAAAAAAAGAAGGCTATATTAATTCAAAGAAGTTTTACCTTCTAGCTACTTTTATTTTATATAAGTGTTATTATTATTATTATTTTTATTATTATTAGTTGATTTTGATAAATATGATATGGCCATCTAGTGTGATTAATCTACTCAATTAAGACTTTCAATATTGTCAATGAAATTGTTGCCCCTATTATCAGATTTGAAGTCTCAGAAATAAAAACTTATTTGAAAGGGACTACTAAACTAGAAAAATCTTCTCTTTTCGTTTGTTGCTGCCACGGTCTCAACAATCCAGTCAGTACCAAAATGACAATGGGTAGGTTAGGGTATACTAATAATTTTATTCGTATTTATAGTTAATATTATGTATTTATATTCTATTCGTATTAGTGTGAGTGATAAAAATTACTACTCATATCCTATCTACAGGGTATTTATTTACTCTTAAGAGACCAATTTATTTATGGTTTAAATTTAATTAATTAACTTAAAAAATAATATATCACTAATTTAAAACAATAGATTAAAAAGTACATGAGACAATATGAAATACTGTATTTACACAACATAATATAAAATGTATAATCTACAACTGAATGTAGTTAATAAAATAGTAATGTGATAAGTTATTATTTGATGAATAATTTATATAAAAATTATAGTCTGAAATATTACACAAGAATGAAGATGAACAGCATTTCCAATATTCTTATTGCAACTTTCAAATTACAACTCTTAGTTCTAGTCTCTTACTTTGGAGAAAATGTTAAATTAAAATATGTACTAAATGTTATATTTGTGATAGTAATATACCAAAACATGTTAGACCAAAATATACCAAAATGTTAGATAAAAAAAAATTTCTTCAACTCTCATGCTTCATTTGTTGGCTAATCAATCAATTGTTATATATATATATATATAACGGCTATAAGTAACGAATAACGGATATGTGTACAGATATTACCTAACAGGTACGAGAATGGGTAGGATATTCCTATATTCATACCCTACCAATAGCTATACAGTAAAATGCGGGTATTATCCGTATTTGTATCCAGTTAAAACGAATAATACTCACATTGACTAGATATGAGTAGGGTCAGTACCCATCGAATATGGTATAAATTGTCATCCATAGTCAGTGCAGATACAATTGCTTTTTTCCTTTTTTTCTACCAGACTTGATCAACCAAATACAACATATTCATACAATATTTGAAAGGGACTAAATTGAAAATAATATATATCAGAACTTGAAATTATGTACAAGTATCTTATCACATCATATAACCCTTTAAATTTTCTGGGTTTAGCCTTAAACCAACTGATCCAAAAATAAAAGGCAATAAAAAGGTAATTCACAAGAACACCAAAAGTATAGTCTGTAATGTCTTAATTAGCACAACCTTTGACAAAATGCATGACAACATCAGTGGTGATCTTCCTACCTTGTTGAACAAGAACCCTACGACGGTTCCCGGCAAAGGCTAACAACACTAGCACCGTGATCCATGTGAGCAACGTAGCACGCGCTGCAACAACAAACAATGCTGATGCCAACATCAACCCTGCAACAAAGAGAACCGGTCCATATAGACTTGACCGATCCATAGCATTGTTAAAGCTATACGTAACAACACAACATGACACAAAAAGACTGAACAACAACAAAAACAACAGCAGGAACGTTGTTGTTGTTCCTGAACTTGTGTTGGTTCTGGACAGGGTCATGGCAGAAGAACTAAGGTGAAGATGCAGAATGTGGTAATTAATTTTGTGGAGGTTGGTTCCTTGAACATTGTGGGTGTGATTGTACTAATTTCATTGATTAATATTGATGAATATGTTGGGAAACTTGTGCTCGCATGGGTTCTTTCTGGTTGGTCCATTACTTTTTTAGTAATGATATAATTTAATGTTTAATTAAAGGTCGGCTCCTTGATTAGGCTGTTAATTGCTAGGGCAATCAACAAAATGAATCGTAGGTTTTTGGACAGGACTTCGCATTAATTGCTTGGCGAAAACATTAGGAAATTAGCCTAATTTGTGATGATTTTATTAGTTTTTTATTACCTAGTCCTGTTCACTTACATAAAAAATTGAAACATTAACGGTTTTTCTATTTATACTAAGTTTTCTTTTTTTTTGAGATTCAACTAAGTTTTCTTTTTTTTTTGAGATTCAACCTAACCATATACAGATAACTCTTGCAAAACCAATATATTAATTATTGAGTCAATAATTTATTAATAAAATTAATAGACTTACTATTAATTAATATTCGAGATGATTTCAACATTAAAATGACGTAACTTTAATTGTTGTAGAAGTAAATGAAATGATTTATAAAAGAAAATTTTATATGTATACACGTGGAATTTGAGCTGACTAACGACGAGTGTAGTTTGCTGAGACGATTGTTCACTAATCAAACTATAATTTATTAGCCAATACGGCAGGTAGAGGAGGACGACACGTCGTAAAACTATCGATCACACAAGAGGTAGAGATATCACACATCAACAAAACCGGTCGTTTTCACTCTTACACAGGAAGTAGCACTGAGTAAACCACTTCTGTTGCTATTTGATCGTTCAGGATATCGGAAGCATACACTCTTTCCCTGCCCTGGCCTTCTTTACCCGAGAATTCCATACATTAATGAGCCATTAAAAACCGATAAAGATAATTAATACAAAAATTTTCAAATGAAAGAAATTCTAATTACTTAATCCTCCCTATTTGTGCTCATGGTAATGCCTAAAAGCAATATTGTTTGCAGACCACTCCCACATATGATTCGCATCCAAAGTCCCTGTATCAATAACACATAATTAACATACATATTTCAAAACATTTTTTTGGTAATTGACAATTTTGATTAAAAGTAATACGCTTATAGTTTAGTAGTATGAAAGTCTGTTATTTATAATGGAGAAAAGTTCGATTTCCTCCAGAAGTTAAATGCAACCAACAAAAAAGTTAAATCCTAGAATGGACCATAATATGAAAGTTGAACTTATGATAGCACAAGGCAGTCCAACAAGGTAATATGATCCCAAGTTCACAGATGCTCCAATCTTCTGCCAATCGCAACCTCTAACAATACCTGCAAATATTTAGAAGACTAAAGAGACTGAAACAATTAATTGGCTTTGACAATTGCGTACCCAACCAGAAATAGTTAAGTGATTTTCATGCTATATATGAAGCTGAACCTGAGAGGGCAGCCTGCATCATCCATGAAGTTGGAGAAGGCAAGCACTGGCAATACAGCTGCCAAATATCTTATGACTTGTTTGTCATTGATGTACAGGAAGCCCAACCATTCCTCAATGCTACTAAAGATAAGCTTAGTGATAGCCCATGAAAAAGCTGCCAAAGACATCACAACTTTTACTGCCAAATGAGCAGCCTCAGGCCTCCCTGTGCCTAGTTCGTTCGAAACTCTTGTGCTTCAAGCAAGCAAAGTTAACATATGGGAAAAAAACAGGATCGTTAGGGAAATCATCATCATGCATCAAGAGATTATATATTTTTAACAATTATAAAAAGGAACTTATCAAAAAAAAATATATAAAAAAGGAGAATATAAGTAAGAAGTTTCAGGATTTGTATTAGACCCACGTCACACAACTGCCAAACCCAAATGGAATCCTGAAGATTAGTGAACTTGTGTTTGAGGCTGCACGACATGTATGGTAGGTTCAATCAAGGACAGGAAATGAGATAATTAATTTACGAAAGTTTGTTTCTGATAGAACCTGAGACATCATTGAAGTCTCCAATTCCGGATTGGGAAAAAGCCCTGACATGAAAACTAAGAACTCATACGACCAGAACTCCAAGCTGGTGGATGTCACACACAAAGAGGGAGAGTCAAACAATTAGAAATGCAAGAAACAACACTTTCTGCACACATAAAAATTGGACTCACCAATCAATGGGTTTGTAGTTCATCAGTATCGAAATTGAGTTAAAAAATAACTTAAGAAAAAAAAAAGGACTTACCGAACCATCAGAGCTGAAGGTATTCCTAACTTAAGAAAACCAAGGGGACTTTTCATTCCCTCAATGGAAAATCCAGTCCAAGTCGCCTTACTTGAATCAGAAAACTTAATATAAACTGCTAAAATAACCACATTGATCCAATATATAGAAGATTGCACTAGACAATGCAGCTCCTTTCTCGCCATAACCAAGGCTAAGTATCAGTGTCCAACAAGTTAGACCATGAACCAGACTTGAAAATCCTGTACTCCACATTAATGGCTTCCCATTGTTCTGGGTTTGCAGGAACCTGAGCTGGCACTGAAGAAGACCGTATGGGACGATGCTAGGGATTAACCACCTTGCGCAAATTCCAGAGTGGAGTGAAATTTGCGGGTCATGCTTGAGTGCCATGAAAATTTGCCCCGCTGAGGCCCAGGGCAATGATATTGGGATGGTTGAGAGAGTCAAAACAAGCATGGCTCTCTGCTTGTGGACACCAAGCATGTGCTACTGTCTTGCTCCATAGGCTTGTCCACGGAAAGTCTCTAGTGCACTCCCCAATCCCAGCTATATTGGAAAATGGATTGAATTTTTTCAATGAACATTCTAGGGCCGCTTTGGTATATTAAGTAATAAATAGCAAATGTAAATTGCATGTTGATAAATTGTATAGTAAAAAAGTATAGATACTGGCACTGTTTTTTGAGAATTTCGATATACTGTATGTGGAATACTGCATCAATAGACCAAACACTCCCCAATCGTTTGTCACTATTATCAATATTCAATTATACTCAATAGAGAAATGCTAAATAATATATTCATTCAAAATGCATATTTATAAAAATAATTATATAATACAAAATTAACATTAATTGATGTAGATGTTGTTGATGTTGTTAATTAATGACTGAACGTAAGATATTTTGTTCTATCAATAATTTTATAGAATATCAAGTTCAGTCACCAATTGATTTTTAAATTTAAATTCGATAATTAAGAAAAATTACAATTCAATGAACATATTAAAATGAAGAAGTAAAACTGAGAGGGAATATATTTGCTTTTCATCCAACAATCTAAAATACAAGTGCAGATTAATTTTATATTTTTCTTTACTATCCCTGGAAGCAATTGATCAAGATTTCATAAATGCGCACAAGTTACATGGCTGATTAAGTGCTTCCAAGAAGTTTCAGATTCAACTGAGCTTTCCATCCCTTATACAATTATGGTGGTGGTCCAGTTGCTAGCTTTCCCCCACAACTGGTCTTGCAAGAACCAAGAAGAGTACTTGTGACAGACGATCTAACCTCAGTTTCAGACATCAGTATGTTAATGCATTGTAACTCCAAATGTTTCTATGTTAAAACATCACAGCATTTGGAAATTCCAGTTTCATTTGGCCGTAAAAATATACATTTGTAAAAGTTATTTATTTCCTGCAAAACTTGCATCTACAAGAATACAAATATGAGAACAAAACTTGTTGGATTTTCATCCTTTCGTAGCTGGCGTAGTGCAGCAAAAAAAAAAAGAAAAGCAATTACTGAAAAAGAAGAAATCTGTTTCATCCATCTGTAGTCAAATGTACAAGTCTTTAATAAGCAGGGGAACCAGATGCTCAAACATAGACTTGAATACCAGGAAGTCAAAGCTGCTGATCAAGATAAGGGTCCCTTGGAGATCTTGGACTTAAGTATCCTGAAACGCTCTCTGAAACAACTGAGACTGTGTTTTTCAACCAGGAACTACTGCGTGTCAGCCATCCGGTCTGTGCTTGCTCTTGCACTTCAAGCACGCTCTTCCTTTCTTCCTCAACCAGTATGTCAAACCACCTCTTAGCCATAAAGATCTTCACAGCTTCCACACCGTCCTGCACAACTTCCATTGGCGGGATTACAAAAGGATTTTGTTCCAAATTGAGTTTGGTCAAGTTATCCAGCCGGCCAAATGTGTCTGGCAGAGCATTAATCTGGTTGTTGCTGAGATCAAGTTCTTTGAGATTGGTTAATTCACCAAAAGTTTCAGGGAGTTCCGTCAGATCACTGAAGTTATTGCTCAAATTGAGGATCTCAAGATTTGTTAATCGCCCGATTGAGAGTGGAAGGCCATTAAGCTCATTAAAATGAGCATCCAAGTGGCATAAGCTTCTCATCTCACCTATTGAAGTGGGAAGAGTACGAATTTTGTTCAATTGAACCGAGAGCTTCTGAAGGCTTACCAATTCACATCCAATGTTTGTCGGCAAGTATGTAAGGCGGTTAAAGCTTGCATCTAACTCCAGCAATGACCTAAAATTATTCCAAATACAATTTTGAAAATAACACAAAATCCGAAAAATCCAATCACCATAACAGCTTAGATTACAATACTTACCTGCAGTGACAAATGCTGTCAGGTAAGGCCTCTAGCTTGTTGCTGGAGACATTTAAATATTTGAGGTTATGTAGCAGTCCAATTGAATCAGGAAGCTTTTCCAAGAGATTTGAAGAAAGATTGAGCTCTTCAAGATTTTGCAACCCAGCTATTGAGTCAGGAATAACCTGCATTCACTCACACAGGGTTACATATAAATAAGCACACATATATGAACTAAATTACTCAATTCTACATATGTCCCAATAGGGAAGTACATTCACAAGTGAAAATCACAAAAATCACAGCATATGTCCTCGTGAGTCAAGGATCAATTGTTTCAGTTTAAATTAGATCATCAAACATGTCCCAACTAAATGTGTCCACATGATGATGTGTAAATGGACCAATCATTGCAAATTCTCAAAACCATCATTCATTGCAAACAATATTAAGTCTGAGAACACGACGTAAGAGTAGCAGCAATTTTATTACGCTTGAAAAATTTAAACTGTAATCCTTGTGCTCTTTGTAGATGATATGCTGAAATACAAACACCACTCAACTAAAAGCTATTGCTTTTTCTGTTTGACTACTTACCATATGTAGAAAAGCAAAAAGAAAAAAAGAAAAGAAATATGCAAAATTAAAGCCAGAAAAAACTGCATAACAAACAAAAGCAGAGGATACTGGACTGCATTCACAGACTAGTCTCCAGGTCAGCTTCCTTTATCAACCAAAGATTTTGTTCCACACAAACATATCAATAGACACTCAAGGAAATTGACCAAAAAAAGAAAACAGAGACCCTCAAGGATGCAATTTCCTCTGTTCCATCAATTAAACTCAACAATTTCCCAAAGAAAGAATCTTTAAGTCAATTCGACACTGGTTTAACATTCTACACATGCTTTATATAACAAAAACATTTTGATGAAGCACACCTTTAATCTGTAACAAGGTAAAGAGCTCAATCAAAGTTGCACTAACCATAACCAAATAATTAAATTGCTCATGAGATATCCACTTCCTAACCATTCCTCACAAATAAACAATTTTTTCTTCATTATCCTACTCACTGACCACCAACCATAATCAAATATTTCACCAGAAACCAATTAAAAGAAAAACTCAAAGGTAAAATCCAACCTCGAGCTGATTATTAGAAAGCTTAAGAACCAACAACCCTTGAATCTTCCCAAACGCCTCAGGCAAAAACCGGAGTCTCCGGTTCGACAAATCAACCCTCTCCAACCCTTTTCCAGAAGCTTCTTGAAGAATTCCCACAACCTCTTCATTCACCTCCTCACTGATTCCCTCACCCTCCGCCACCACCTCCTCCTCCTCTTCCCCACCGATTTCCGCCTTCTCGTAAATCTTCACCAATCTCTGCTCCGCCTCCTTCAACAGCTTCTCGTACGCC
>CAODLS013931693.1:0-13886 GCA_948243855.1 Flueggea neowawraea
TGCACCCATTGACGAGTTTCTTAGTTGGCATCCAGGGAGCCAGGCAGATCAATCCCCTGTCTTCCTTGGCTGGCTTGGACTCATACACCTCTTTAATATCGCCTTTCTCAACCTATACAATGATCAAAATAAGGCAGATCAAATTTTGTAAGAATGAGGAATCGTAGTACTTTTTAAAATTAAGTGAATTCAAGCTACATATTAATCGTTAACCAAGTCATGGAATTATAGATTCCTTTCATGAGAAACAAGAAATGTGCATTTGTTAGTGTTGAATCTGTTTTGATCGTTTTAGTTTGTTGTAAGTCAGTGCTATTATTTAAGTTTACTCATTCTATGTAGGGAACTTTTCAGATTTTCCAAATATCTAATAACTACTTAAGTATGTTTGATTATGAGAAACAAATTTAGGATGGATTCGAGCAGACAATTAGCAAAATTCAGTAATTAACTATTATAAGGATGCTAATCAAGTCATACCCTCTAAGGAACAATAATTCTATACAATAGTATATGCAATGAATGAATGAGAAATTCAAGATTGACTTACATTAATTACAAACTAAAATGACAAAAAAGGCAGATTGTATTTTTTTTTTAATTTGGACTATTGAAATATCTAGTTCTTATAAATATTTTATTGTTTATATTTACCTGATTAATTTCCATTCGTTCCGAGACATGGACCATTCATTCACTCCAAGAGGGCATAAGAGCTGACAAATGTAATGGACCATATTCGATTCCCTCTTAAGAACTCTCTTTTAAAGCATGATATAGGGAGGCTCACTGCTTTTTCTCTATCAAGCCAAGAAAATTGAGTGAGGGAGTGAAAGAGTGGGGTTTTAAAGAAGAGTTTAGAGAATGAAAGCCGAAGGCAAAGACGGGAAAGTTGAGTGGAAAGGACTTGGACCAGACGGCTAAGAAAAGTTTCTTACATGTAAATAGTTTCAATAACCATTATTTGCCCACATAGTGCCAAAAAAATAAGGCCACACTTTGCTATTCCAAACCCTTTTTCTCCTTGATAATGGTGACCCCTCCAATTTCTAACAATTAATTAATTAATTTTGTTTATTTTGAATGACAGATTCCCACTGCTTCATAATTCTTAACGGCTTTTGACAGGTATTAGACGGTGCCAGAGCCACTGCATGAGACAAATTTACAGCTTAGATGTGGTGGTTTTAACGGATTTTCATACGGACGTTTGCCAATTCGCGTTTTTATTTACTAAATCTAATCAGCATTTGTTGTATCGACGTTATTTCCTTCATCCTCTTGCTCAGGCCAGCATGTTACTATTCACATTCTAACTTAGTTAATCAACTTCTTATAATTTCATCATTCAAATATCATGTGTAACTAAATTCCTATTTAATTAATTATCAAAAAACATTATCACCTTTGAAGAGTTGATTAAGTATTTAAGATCTAGCATATATATGTGAACAAATAATTCCACTTATTAGAAAATTGAACTAAAATAACTAATGTTAATTGTTTTGAACATATGATTAGTGTGAGAAGTATCAAAGCATTTCAAGTGTAAGAGGTCTTTTGCATTTAAAAGTGTGACAATTCTGACTATGAGACAGATTAAACTTGAGTTCTCACGTGGTTGAGTCCCTCTCTCTCTATATATATATATGCTATAGTATACATATATTTTATGTATGTATAGTATAATATTATAGAAAACATATTATGTATAAGATTTTCTTGTATTTACTAATGAATTTTATTTTTTTATAAAATAATTTTAAAATGCAATGATCAAGTTGTTCCTATGTACAACTTAGAAAATACTGATGCATAAAGGTGGAAGAGTATAATATATATACTTGGAATGTACTTTTAATAGTTGTTAAATCGTAAAATTAAGTGCTAACGAAAAACTATGGAGGGTTTAAATTTTGCAAGCACCAAAGAGAAGACGAAGTGGGTGGGACCTAATTCTATATATATTCCTTTTATTAGGTCATCTGTATGCCATGAAATTTCCCCAAAAACGTTAAAAAGGAAAACCAAAAATTTGGTTTAAGGTTACGTGTGGGCTGTTGGGTGTTGGTTTGGGGTGGGGGCATCCCACCACAACCACAATGTATACATTACTCTACTGTTTCAGTCTGTAAAGCACTTTCCTAGGCTATCTTACTGTTTGTTTAGCCCACCACGTTCTTTTGTTAAAGCTGTTTTGGGCTTCATCTCTCTCCAGAGTTGACCCTCCACCTTATTCCTTTTGTTTCACATCTACTTTCCTTGTCATGCGTTTGATTTTGTATTTCTCAACCCAAATTTTATGACAACAAACCCAATCAAATAACCTCCCCGGAGGTGAGCAATGTTTGGAGTTAATTAAATTCAGGTTTGAGATACACCCATTTTTTCAGGCTGGTTTCGAATATTCTCGTGGCTTATTAGCTAAAATGCTGGTTTTTAGCGGGTATTGTGGTGAGACTCTCTCGGTTACCATTGAGCAAACTAATATTTTACTGTAAAAAGTATTTGTTTGCATAGTCACGTCTAACAAAAATACGCTACTATCAGTATCCAGCTTCCTTTTTTTGCTGTCAAAAAAAAAAACCCAATCAAATAGAACCGCATGCGAGTATTGGAGTTGCCTATGCAATTAGGCACCTATACCTGAGACTTGAGATTCGGAATTTGAGCTCAGTCGACGAAAGGATCGGATAGCATTAAAGTTGTATTCGTCAAAAAGTAGAACCGCATGCTCAGGCAGCAGGCAAACGTATACGTGGACTTGATGTTCTAAGTTCAAGCTCATTAGGTTTGAGGAACGGGAAAAATATGCACTTTCCCTAAAAAAATGCAATCAAAAAATATAAATTTAAAAGAATTAAGAGGCAATTACTATTTTGACTCTAAAATAACTCGTAATTTTTCATTACTTCACTGAATTTTGAAAAGTCTCATATTGTGTCTTTGTTCTTAAATACTGTCAATCAGAAATAACATGACACATCAAAAAATAACTCGAAATGGTGGTCTATCGGAAGAAATCATGAGGACTTGTAACATCAAGAATATGCATGTAACTAATATGGATTAGCTTACATCAAAAAATATCTTACTTAGTAGCTTACAATCTAAGATTTAAGAGAGATTTAGGAGGTGTTTCGAACAAGTTAACAGAGTATTTGTACAAGGATAATGAACTATATAAAATAGCAGTTGATTAGTCACCTTCGAGATGAAAGTTTTGAGATAATTATAGGAATATGCTAAAGAGTTCGAGTCTAACATTGAACAATTGTCAATGTTACAACTATCGAAAAAACAAAAGAGTCAATTATTATTTATTAAATAAATTAAAATGTGACATATTTGAAAAAATGGTTAAAGTACAAAAGTTTGAGTCACAAGCCATATGTAAACAACACCAAGTTGGTGCCCTATGAGCTTAATTGGTTGTCTTCATCTCTTCGTATGCAAATATTGGATTTGGTCCTAATGAATTTTCCTCTGCTTCATTTTATCCAATTCCCTATTCCTGGAATAATGCTAGTTCAACATCTTATGCTTACCAACCTATAGTTTTTAGTCTATCATATAGCAATCCAAACAAAGCAGAGCAGGAATTTTCTATTCCATGAAGAGATTTCCTCTTGCACAAAACACAAATTTCTTGTTGTCTTTTGGCCTGTGCTTTTAATATGACAAAAACTTACTGCTTACCAACCTTCCAAGTGGCCTGTATCATTAAATAAAGCTTTCAAAACCATAAATAATAAGATGAGAAAATACACAAAAAAACATGTATCATTGCAAGGAACAAAATGTTTTGGTTCATCAGGAATCGGCTTTACGTTTGAGCAAGACAAATAGGTCAATATTTTGATGGCTTATCTCATCAATGATAAAGTAATTATCCTTCAATTTTTGCTTGAAGCACCGAAATATTTTGTCCACGGTAGTCACATCCCCAAAGTGGTGTTTTAAAACTCTCTTGTACATGGCTCTAAGAGTTTGAGTAGCAATTCAACGCTAGGTTTCTTCTGCAACATTGGATTGTTAGACGTATTGATCCTCTCAATATTGAAATAATTATTTGTCTTATTCCAAGGATGTCAATTGAGATAGAAATTCAGCGACTTGTCCACTCAAATTGTCTTTTGACAAGTCCCTGATATAATAATAAATTGCGAATTAAACTTACAGAATTACTAATAAAGGCTTTTTGTTGGGTGATTACTTGTCATGATCTTATTGGAGGTAAGAAAATTACAGAATTTCGGAACCTTGTTCCAATTTGAATTCGGACCTTCCTGCTCCACCTGAAAATCACATTCAGAATTAAAAACACAATCACACGCCAACACAGTAATTTGAGCCAATTTTTCATAATTTACATGGCCTGTTTCCGTTCTTTTGTCGAATTTGACTCCGTTGATTGCCCCGTGCAAAACAAACTGCGATCGAAACGATTATTTATTTCAAAGGTTTGTTTTTAATAGAAGATAAAAAAAATGCATAACTTTGAAATCAAAGATATAGTTAGTTTAAATTATGATTAAGTTAATTTTAAATAATTATCTATTTGTAATTCCGATCTTTCAAATAAAATTTTAAAATAATTATATTTGGAGATAAATTTAGTTTTATTTAAAATTTGATTTGGAGATAAAGTATTATAGTAATTTAGAATTAAAAAGAAGAATAAAAGTATTCAAAAAAAAATTCTGACCTCCTTACATTTATATATGTTATGATATTATATTAAACAGTCATTTTTTAAGAGTTTATTTGCCAAAAAAAGAACAACAGATGATTGATAATAAGTTTTTTAATTATCAAGTACAAAATATTTTAAAATAAAATTAGCTGAAGTTTAAAACAGGATCAAGAGTTTACCATTTTGTCTCCACAGAATGCATGCCTATAATTATACTAAACTCAATCAAGGCTCTCTTTCTTTCTTTCTTTCAATTCGCTTCTTACTAAAGTTGCCTTGTCATCTAAAAACTCAAACATGAATACTGACTGTGATAACGAAAAAAATGTTAAAGGAAAAAACATTGTTCCTATTATAGACTTTCATCCACGATAATGCATGTGACCACAAATGGATTGGAGATGAGATGGAATAATGCATGCGACCACATTATTGTTATGTTTTTGGAAAATCATTTGTAAGTGATTGGTATTTATTTATTTCTCTTTAGTTACATTCAGGAAATGCATTCCTTTTGTGTGTTCGATGATTTCATTTCGCAAACAGATTCTCAATTTCAAGTTTTATTGAATTAAATCAAGGGATTAAGTGCATTTCTTTTTGAGGAGGAAAAAGCCCATCGAACTTACCAATGGTCAATCATCAAACAATTTATTTCGTCAAGTTGAAATGTACACATTTAAAAGAATGTGACATTTTGAGTTGTTATTTTCTTCTAAATTTTTGAATTATTATGCTATATCTATGAGATTTTTACTATTAATGGGGTTTTTACTCAAATATCAAAAAAGCTAAAAACAATAACAAAGTAGGATTTTAGCTTTTCTTTTTTGTCAAAACGGTATAACCAAATGCATAATGGAAGAAAAACGAAAATAAACTAAACTTTTTCTAAATGTTAAAGAAAAACCCTATTTTTTAAAAAAGGTTGAAAGCACTTTTTTGTAAAATATTTTTGTGTACCATGTAATTTCCCCTATAAAGAACTATTCTTATTGTTTTAGGTTTAAATAAGCATGGAATTATTCAACTTATAAAATAATAAAATTAAAAAAAGTATAAAATGAATTAATGAAATTAAGATACGTTTTAGAATCGTCAAAAAGAAATTTTGATAAAGAAATTGACTCGAGAATAATCTTATAGAATTGAAAAATAAAGCTAAATGGAAAAAACAGAAGTGAATTAATGTGAATTTGAAAAGATGTGTCCTACTCATAATACGTCTTATTGTAAAACAGGAATCTTCATATTTCATTGTAGAGTGCGCAGGTTGCCTTCATTGACAGAAAATGAAACCCATTATTGTCTCAGTTTTCATTAATTTCCTTAGAAAGCTAACGTTTAAAGGTGATATTTAAATTTATAATCCGGCCGGCACGCAATGACGTGTTTAATGTCTCCTCTTAGTGAGTTAAGACTCGATAAAAGAAAAAAAAATGTTATTTGAATTTATAATAACTTCTAAATGTTTTTTTGTAATTTATTAAAACACTTTTTTCTTTTAATTTATTATTCCTATTTGATATTTACAATATTAAAGTCTATGCGATTCAAATTGGATGGCTAGACTAATGTTTCAAATGTGCAAACGTGACCAATGTATATAATTATGAATAAATTATAAAATTAAATTAATACTTTATAAAATAATTGTGATATGCAGATCAAAATATCTTTCTAACTGATTTTATGTCAAATCATATATGATTAACCATTGGATATTGGTAAAGATGCATTTCAATTTCAAGAAGTATTTAATTAAGCTGTATCTTTTTTTTGGTCTATGCAATCAACAATCAGGGTCAATTGACAACAATTATCTATGAGAATGGAAAAATTTAATAAGCCTTAGGTTCGAGTCTGTCGTGCACATAATCTTATTAACCAGTTTAAAAATCTCTCGAAGTGAACAATAATTAATTAGTCAGACATAAGTTATAAAATAGATGTCAAACTTACACATTTCGTACAATTAAAACAAAAATCCGTAATTAGGGTTTATGTCTATCCTATCCGAAGAATCCCACCACTAGACCATTATATTCTTTTCCATGAGGAGGCGAATAAATCTCTGGGCCATTCATACACTCACTATTTCACTTTTATCCTCAAATTCATCATTTCAATGGACCAAAAATCCAAACATAAAATCACCATTTATAGGTAACAGAATCGAAAACAGTAGAAAGATTGTAGAGGCACTGAAAAGAATGGTGTGATAAGTTGGATTTTGACATTCTGCATTCACCAATGGCAACAAAAACATTTTAATGTGCCTTCATAGCTGCCACAAATAACGGTCTCAGTTGCTCTCAGTGACCTTGCTCTCCACAGTTTTCCATCTTTTTTATGGTTCCTCAATATGGTCCCATATTTGTTTTTCCTTCAACGCAAAGCATTAGTGTTATACAACTTGTTGCCAAGATTTGAATGTCAAACAAATTCATGTTCCCATCAATCTATTCATCACATATTAACGTTTCGAACTAAAGTTTGACATTCCGTTCATTTTCACTAATTATATATTTGATTTTGTCAATTAATAATCAACATCATATAGGACTCGTACAATTTAACTCCAATAAATTTTTTTTCTTCATAAATATTATTTCTGTTAGTCAATTTTAATGTATAATGGTGAAGGAGATAAGAGATTTTTGAAATTGGTGACTCCATGGGGGATTATCCCAAACCTAACAAAACTTATTGATCTCTTAAAAATTTAATTTGTGTTCACTATTATGTTTTTCAAAAAAATTATAATGTGCGCTTAGTGAATCACGAAACTTTGTAAATGTGTTAAAAAAGTAATTTTCCTCTCCTACACCGTTCGATCAATCATGAACTAGCATGTCTATCTAGTATGCCCCATCCAGTCAAATTATGCATAACCTTTTGACAACATACAAAAGTAACCACACTGATTTATACTTCATGGATGTGTTAAAAGTCTTAAGTGTAGATAGTGTAAAGAATATCTTGTTCATTATAAGGTCTCACACTAAAGAAATTGGCATCATCTTGTGTAACAAGATTTCCCATCTTCATGGTCCTGTTTCACACACATGGTATGTATGATGTGTCATCGTATTATTTCCTTTCTTGAAGGAGTACATTTTTAACTTAGAATTTTGTAAACACCATGCAAAGATCTTGGTCAGAATTCACCCAAGCAGATTTTACAAACACCTTCCAATCAATAAAAGAGAACCACATCCACAAATATTTTTATAAAAACACATTAATATAAAATACAACATATTTTACAGATTTAAAATAAGGCAGAAAAAAAATACTATGTTCAAACTATTAATTAACATACAAATAATTGATGAAAATAGTTTTGAAGTCGAAAAATTTTATAAAAAGTATAAAAAATTCAAAAAAATATGAATTTTAAATCTGTGAAAAATCTGGACAAATTTGAACACCAGAGCCACCCTCATGCACCCACTGCCATGTGGCAAAATATGGTTGATTCATGTGTCCATCAAAGACACGTGGTAGAACCTTATTAGTCTATGTGGCAACTTAATCCAACGTGGCACTGGACACATGGTGATGGTGTGGCATTGCGATGTGGCAACTGTCATCATGTCACTGGTCCACGTATCTTACATGCCATCTTAGACATTTGTGTCAAGTGGCCAGTGACGTGTTGCCATGTGTCATCACGCAACTAGTCCACATGTCACCATGTGAATGACACATGTGCTAACTTAGAGTCAACGTGGCATTGTGTGATTGAGCTTATATGGCATATGTGAATCAATCAATGTACGCCATGTGTGCCCTAGCATGTTTGCACACATTATGCAACTGTGCCACCTCACACATAAGAGGAGAGGCACGTGAGCGTCCCATGCCACTTTCCAAGCTGAATTTCGCCACCGAATTTTGCAATCCAGGGTTTTGATCTATCCCGAACTCACTGATACATTTAGAATCACAAAATTTCAAATTTCATTCTAACCTATTCAGGCAGTCAAATCAAACATAGATCAAGAAACACAAGAAAATAACATAAAAATATGCATAATAGATCCGTTCTAGCATCGAGTTACATGACTAACAACATTCAATGAACAAATCATCAAAATAACCTAATGCTCCAATACCAATGAAGCCATCTAATACTGAATAAACAAACAATAAATCAACTAATAATTAAATGAGTGACTGAGTCTATCTTGAAATGTGCAGCAGAACAAATGTAGTTGGATGCTCTACAAAGCAAGTTGTTGCTAGTCATCAAAAATCACAATCACAAATGCGATAGGAACATTAAATGTATCCGCAACCTAATAACTACTAGAGGGATCTTTAGTAGGATAAAAAAGCATTTGCAATAAAAAAAGAATTTCTCCTTTTTCTTTAGCAAGGCCGACAACACACAAGAGAGGGAGAGGGAGAGCTTTACGTGTTTCTTTGTAAACATTCTTAGCTCTTCTTTGATTAGGATTTGTGTCAATTTTTTATATTAAGAAGGATTTAAGCTCTCCACAACCAATTAGGAGTTTTTCTCCAAAACCAACTAGGAATGGATTAGCTAAAAACTATTTAATGTTTAATCTAATTGGATAACCAAACCAATTTGAGTTCGGATTCAACTCATAATCTAACATGAGTGAATCTATTTACTAACACAAGTCATCCCTATCATCAACAATAATGTATTCATTTTTTTATTTAAAAAAAAGGGGATGCAGTTCATGATTGACCAATTATGTTATCGTTGTAACACTGGTTAGATGCCTTTAGATACCCCATTCACTTTTGTCTTTTTTTTTTTTAATTGAACTTTTGTCTTCTTGAAATTTAGCACTTTCTTGGCTCAAAAATATTCATCCCTCTAGTATCCACATAAAAAAAAATAGTGCTTTCTTTATTTAGCTCTGGATACACCAAGACATTTGAGCACTTTAGAAATGGTTTCTATAAAATAGATGGATGGTACTTTTATTAGTTTAGTACTTAAAAGGTGTTTTAGTTAGATTTGAAATTAAGATGCACCCTTTAGTTTTTGTTTTTTTGGTTGAAACTTTAATTATCTAGATCCGAGTTTATTTTTTATATTCACCTTTTGATTGAAGAAAAAGGAGCTCATACAACTTCACAACAACCTGCGATAATTTTTTAAATCGAAATAAATACATAAATTACATAGTGAAAAACAAAAGCATTTATATGTAATTTTTTGAGAACCTAATCTTAAAATTTTATTAAATATAGTGTGTATTAGTTAAAAATTCATAAAACCATGTTAGTTTTCATTAATCCCTTGCTCAATCAATTTTTATGCATAATACAAACAAGAGCTCATATTTTTGAATATATAATATATTGAATAATGTTAATTGTGTTGTGTGCAATGTGTTCATTAAAATAAATGTGTACCAGTTGTAGAAAGTGACATGTACTCTTCCTCTAACTAAGGTTTCTTTATTTTGTTAATAATCCCTTTCTCACTCCATTTTTTTTCTTACCATTTGTAGGTCTCCAAGATTTACAATCAATTAATTAGCTATTAGTCCTTTCTTTACAACAACAAGACACGTTATTACCCAATGATTTCAATTATAGGGAAAATTTAAACAATAATTTCAGAAATACGACAGTCCGCGAAGTCAAAACCTTAGTATTGGATTTTAGTATAAAGAGAGGAAGAGACCTCAACAACACCTAGAGAGACAGGGGAGAAGCAGAGCACAAATTATAACCAAAAGGGGCAACCAATCCAAAGCAATGAGACTTCTTAGTCATACTTCACTCTGCCTCCTCCTCCTATCATTTCTTTTTTTCACTCCACTGCTCAGACCCACCTTTGCCTCCAAAAAGGTCAGCATTTAATCCATTTCACATTTAACAATTCTTTTTTCTTTTCTTTTTTAACTCACACCTGCACTTTTTCTCTGCAAATTCTTGGATTGGCTTTCTTTTACAGTCGTATGTGGTGTACTTGGGAGACCACTCTGGTGGCCATGAATTATCTTCCATTGACACTGATCTTGTGAAGGAGTCTCACTATGATTTTCTTGGATCATTTCTTGGAAGGTAAGTGATTTTCTTGTTTTCTTTTTTCGGTTTACTAGCACGAGTTGAGCATTTTGTTCTTGGTTTGCGCAGCCGCGAATTCGCGAAAGATTCGATATTTTACTCTTACACGAGGCACATCAATGGTTTTGCTGCAACTTTGGATGTTGAAGTTGCTGCTCAGTTAGCTCGTGAGGACCGGTTTCATTTCTCCTCTGTTTTTGCTCTGTTTCCTCTGCTTCTTCTTCTGTACATTCTCTTTTTTAAGCTTGACGATAAAACATACCTATCCAATCTCAGATCATCCAAAAGTAGTCTCTGTGTTCTTGAATAGAGGAAAGAAGTTACATACAACTCGTTCATGGAGCTTTCTCGGGCTCGAAGAGAACGGTGTCGTTCCTTCAAGCTCAATTTGGAAGAAAGCAGGATATGGTAAAGATACAATTATTGGAAACCTTGATACTGGTGAGCAATTTTTGTTTTTTAATCTTGTTCATCAAACTGTTATTTGATTCATATTAAAGTTTTTCATGTGCTAGACTCAGGTGCAGAAAAAAACAAAAAACAATTTGTTGCAGATTGGATCTTGAACTATATTAGTTGTTAACAACGATATATAAGACTTAAACATGCAATGCAAAAAACGATAAATGCTGACAACATATCACTGTGAAATTGCATAAATTATCATTCGTGTTCTTTTTCCTAATACGTTGTGGCTGCTTTCGTTGACTATGACACTGTGTCATTAAAGTTTGATGTTTCGGCTAGACCCATGTGTATTAAACTATGACCATCTGTACTAAACTATAATCAACATTAAATGTTCATCGAACTACGACGTGTTTCGATGGTTCTTTTAGATTCTTGCTAATATTCTATTGGTTAAGATTAGGGTAGAAAAATCTTCTAGTATAGCTATCCCTGAATAGAAATTAAACTTGCAATCTTATCGCAGAGTTTCCCTAGTAGCTAATATAACAGATATTATATAACGGATTACAAGATTTTGAGTGACAAAAACTAGAGAATAATAGAACTTTTAAGAAAAACATCCGAAATGCTACATTCTGAAAAAATTTTACGCTCTTCGTCTTATGATAATAGACACTTTTTATTTTGAGTGTTCTAAAATATAATTTTTTTATTATATTTATTATTAGTAAGTTACAATATTAAACTTATTTAATCTCTTTTTTAACTAATTTATTAATTATCAATATATTTACTCAAATGATATAAATAAAAAAAATTGTAAAATTAAATGAGATTAACTATTAAAACTGTTTTTCCTTAAATCCATAAAAAGTGGTTAGTGTCTATTACTATGAAACTGAGACAGTAATTTGTTAGATATTCAGAGTATCGGTGTTCATAAAATAGTTATTTTTCTATGACTACCAATATCCTACGGTTGATCTTTTGAGGTGATCGAACTAAGATAGGATTTTAGTAGACATTGTGAATAACGTTTAAAGAAAGAAAAAGGTCCATAAAAGGAAGCAGCATGACATAAAATGGTCCAAAAAGCAGAAAAGAATGAAGAAGAATCATTCTGTAAACAGTTTGGATAAAATCACAGGAAAGTGTTTCATAAGCATCTAAATGCATTGTCGTTTGCTATGTTTGTTATTGACTTTAGCCAAGCAGACTTTTTGTTATATTCGAAATTGAATTTAGTTTTTTTTTTGAAATTAGAAATTGACTTTAGTTAAAATTGGATTTTGTGCTATAAAGGGGCGTGGCCTGAATCAAAAAGCTTCAGTGATAAAGGGTATGGACCGATTCCATCAAAGTGGAAAGGAATATGTCAAACTGGCAAAGATCCTAATTTCCACTGCAACAGGTCTCTCTTCCTTTCTACACTTTTTCTCCTTTATTTTTCATCACTATTTGCTCTAATTTCATGAATCAAAAAGCATTACACACCAAATGAGTATTCTGAACTAATAAACTTATAATCTAGTGATACTGAAGTCGTTTTTAACACAAAGTGATCAAAAATTTGATTTTTTGTGATTAACATATAATAAAACAAAAAAAAAATTGTGGGGAGTTTTATCAGCCTATCATTTTTTGTCAGAACTTGGAAGAAATCTTGAAAGCCAGCAATTTGGAATCCATGATGCATTTTAGTTTTTCATACGTGGTTATATGTCTTATCTACTTATCCTCATTCATGGTTTGATGTGTTGGTATCCACACATCATATTTGGAACTTTCTTGTTAGGCAATATTGTTGCTTCTGTCATCGGAAACACATGAGGTTAATGTTATCAGTAAAAAGAGTAGAGTTTCTTTAGCTGTTTAGCAGCAAAATAAGGGTTATTACAGGCATCTCTGAATTACGTGCCAGTGCTTTACTGCTTTCAACACCCTTGCGAGATTGTTAAAAGTAACGCTTTTTAAAACAATTGTTCTGTTATTGCCACCGGAGATTGAACCCTCGAAACAACTAAAGTACAAATAAGCTACAAATAATAATTATTTGGATTGATTAATGGATTGTCAAAGTAATAAATATAATATTGCATTCAAGCATTTCTGGGTGCATGTAACAGGCGAACAGCCTGTTTAGATATTCTAATAAATGTATGGAAGCTTTTGTCTCAAACCATTAAAAAAAAAGTTTCATCCCTTTAATCAGTCTTTGGTTAACATTTTTTTTATTGTTCATCTAATAAAATAATTCAGCAGATACTTCTGCAGCACTGAGCACTATGATTAATTAATTTATTTCAACTAGTAATAAAAAAATTTGAGGTTGATTCTGATGCAGCTTGAGCTTCCACTTTTCCTAACATTTTCCATGAACTCTTGCAGGCATGGACAAGTCAGCATATTAATTTAACACGAGATTACTTATCAGGAAAAAAAAAACACAGGAGATCGACTCCTGGCATTAATATATACCAAAATGCTTAGTTAATTCGCCTCTTAGTTGGCCTATAATTCACTTTCATGTGCACTTGTCTCTGCATGAACTTCGATTAAATATTGTTTTACGGTTTTAATGTTATATTAAATAGTTGGATTCTTCTTAAAAGCTGGATCCATTGCAATTTACAATAAAGGGTATGCTTCAGGTTTCTGAAAGATCAAAACTTTTGTGTATATGAAGGAAGCTTATAGGAGCAAGGTACTTCAATAAAGG
>CAODLS013931808.1:0-16923 GCA_948243855.1 Flueggea neowawraea
TTATTCACCCTTGAAAGTTTTTAGCTATTCAAATGTAGAATGATAATTGTTATAATTTTTTGTTTGTCAAGAACAACAACCGTACCACCTAAAAAATTAATTTTCGAACTCAACCTCTCATTTTCTCTGGCTAGGCCCTCACGTTACTTCTCAATTCTTTGCTGTTTTTTCAACATTCCATTAAATACACACATTAGTTTATTCTAAATGTTTAAGGAATATTGACTATTATTGTGAAATGGTGGGATTATTGAACAAGTTGAATTAATCAAACAGAAAAAATGTGAAGCAATAGAAGATTGTTACCATTACTTTAAGCACCTTTTGGTGTTTATACGTGTTTACTAACAGAAGAACTGGATCTCGAGGCAATCAGATGGTTGAGACACAAAGAAGATGGGGGAAGAAGAGGCATGGAGAGCAAAGGACAATCCACATGTGACCCCAAAATGGCAATCGATGATCTAGAAACGTAAATGAACCGAATTACTCGGAGAAGTGATGTTTAGTTCCATAAAAACTCGTTGGTGTTCAACTTAAATAAACAAATTAAATTTAAACAATTTTTGATGTTTGATACACAAATGATTCGAACTACATTTATAAAAGGTTCATTAGCTTTAAACAAGCATTCACGATGTTTGTTTCAGTTTTTTTCAAGTATATTGAAATCTATGTTTACAAAGATCTATTAATTTAAACAAATTTAACAAAAGATCTTATTTTTTATGATGTTTGTTTAGTTTTTTTATGTTTCTGAAATGTTTACCCATTTGTTTTTTTTTCCTAAAGAAAGCAATCAAAAGGGACAAAATGTTTTGTTTTTAGACTTTAGTACTATGATGAATTATATATTTTCTTGTCTCAATTTCCCACACGGATCCCTACTCTTCTCTCAATGCTACTACATTTCTATCCTTTTTATGCCATTACGTTATATTCTTCCATTTTCATGTCATTACATTATATTCTTTATTCTATAAGACCAATTTCATTGGCATAAGTAGATTAGATATACAAACTTAGACCACTTTTTTAGAATATTTTAAAAATATACTAGACTTCAAACGAAATAAACTTGAAATGAAAGATATTTAATTATACTAGACTTACTGGTACATTTTTAATTTAATAATATTGAAATTATATTTATTATGTAAGAGAGAAAGCTAACATTAGTTACATTACCAAAATAAAACATTCATCTCCCCTCTCAACCCCTCTCAATGTTTAGACTATAATATGCATTGAGTTTCCTTGAAGAACTAGCCGTTAACAATGAAGGAGATACATAAGTTTAGTTTGTCCAATCATAAGAAGTTTCTTTCACATATATAACAATAATAACCATTGACGTATTGTGATTGTCTTAGCGGTAAAGATCCATACCCATATTTTTTGAATGTAGATTCGAGCAGAATAAGAGCTGAAGTATTAAGACGAGATTATACTTGATTAAAAAGATACAATAGTAATAATCTCCAAAAAAAAATCAAATAAGTGATTGATGTATCAAATTTTTAATTTGGTTAATTAGCATGACAACTTAAATTGGTGAATTTTGGTGGAGAGAAGGATTGGCAAATCACACAATGATACTTAAATGAAATTCAGAATTGATATTTAGATCTAGCTCAAATATATTTTGAGAAATAAAAACATGCTCTAAACCTCTTTAAAAAATGTCAAATTTAAAGTCTCTAAATATATCTAAAAGTCTTCAACGGTTTCCAAAAAATCTTGACCTTTAAATGTCTCTAAAAACATCCATCTAGTATTTTTTAAAATAAATTTGAACGTATTTTTATTTATCAAAATTAAAATTTTATTTATTTTTTTTTAAATTTAAATTTTATTTGAAATATTTGATATAATTAAGTCATAAGCATAAATGTGATAGGTGAGAATAGCTAGAAAGCTAGTTATGATGATGGGATGAAAGTAACCAACACCACTATTAGCAATAAGCATCATCATCAACAACTAGATATTAACTAGATACAGGCTTAGTCACTTTAAATATAATTAAAAATGAAATAGTAAAGCATTTAGATTTTTTTTTTCTTTTCATTTCTTTTGGGTAAAGCATTTAGATTTGTGGCAGATCGATGAAGACTCGTCATTCTTTAAATAACGACGTTTGAGTCTAGTTTTCAAGAATTTTATTTCTATCGAACTTAAATACGAATTTATCAAGTACGAAATTTACCTTATTGGCTCGAATAATAATTTGATCAGTATTAAAAATAACAGGTGATTTAATAAAAATAAAAAATAAAGGCCATGACCAATAATTGTACGGATGAAATGGCAAAAAGTGCAATAAGTCTAAAGATTCAAGGGCAAAATCTAACAACACAAACTATACACAAATATTAATACTCAAAACTCTCAGATTCTTTTCCTCTTACCATCTTCTTCATCTCCATCATCGTCAGTTCGTCACCACCATCTCTCATACCCACACAGAGCACCGTTCACAATGGATCTTGAAGTTTCTAACTCCACCTCCAAAAATAACCGACCCGACCCGAACCCGCATCTTCACTCCCATTTGTTCACTGATGACCCAGAAAGCACTTGCTCCACTCCTTATGTCAGCGCTCCTTCAAGTCCTGTTAGCTCGGGACCCGTCAATGGTGGGTTCTTCTATAGTTGCCCAGCAAGCCCAATGCACTTTGCTATTAGCTCCACCGCCGTCGCTTCCTCCTCCGCCGTGTCTTCGCCGGACAATAATAACTTCGGGTACGAGTTTGAGTTTTCGGCTAGGTTCGGCTCTAGCGGGTCGGGTCAACCCGGATCAATGAGCTCGGCTGATGAGTTGTTTTTAAATGGGAAGATCCGACCCATGAAGCTGTCGACCCATTTGGAGATGCGGCAAGTTCTTGCTCCTTTAATGGATCTCGACGAAGAAGACGAAGATGAAGTGGAAGCTGACGTGGCAGTGGTGAAGAGAGGGAGAGATCTGAGAGGGTTTAGAGGCAAGTCACTACAAAGAAGAACTAGATCTATGTCTCCACTCCGAACGACGTCGTTTGAGTTCGGAGTTGCCAACGATGACGGAGAAGACAACAGTGGCAAAGCAAGAACCATTAAAAATGCAATAAAGATTGAATCTTGTGATGGAAGAGACGACAATGAGACCAAGAACGACGAGTCGTCTACCCCTTCGGTGTCTGCGTCGTCGTCAAGATCATCATCGGCGGGAAGGAACTCAAAGAGATGGGTTTTCTTGAAAGATTTTCTTTACAGAAGCAAAAGTGAAGGAAGAAGTAACAACAAGTTCTGGTCTAACATTTCCTTTTCACCGGCGAAAGACAAAAAACCCATTAATAGCTCCATTAATGGAGGCAGTAACAGTAACAGTCAAGTAAGCGTGACAAATGCAGGAATGGATCAGAAACAGAAAGAGAAGGTGAAAGGGAAGAAACCAGTGAATGGAGTTGGGAAAAGAAGGGTACCAGCATCACCACATGAGCTTCATTACAAAGCAAGTAGAGCTCAAGCAGAGGAGATGAGGAAGAAGACATTCTTGCCATATAGACAAGGTTTACTTGGATGTTTAGGGTTTAGCTCCAGGAGTTATGGAGCCATGAATGGATTTGCTAGAGCTTTGAATCCAGTTTCATCCAGGTAAAACAAACCAACCAACAAGAAAATCTGTGATTGATTATTATTAGATCAAGAAAAATTGTATAGATGAATGATGTTATATTAAAATTATTTTTTTTGTGTATTATATGAAGATCTATATGTATTTATTGCTGGGTTCATGATCTATGAATTATATAACTTTTTCATAGTTCTTAATCCATGTTAAGATAGATCATTCTATCACATCCTTGATTTAGTAATTTTAGTAGTGTTAGACTACTATTAGATTCCTATACTACCATTATTATTAAACTGTTTAGCTTTTGTGGAGATTTTCTTTACTTACCATAGCACTATTATTATGAGAACAGTGATTTAATTGGATTATTGAATCAATTATATGATATGATGGTGATGTTTATACACATGGGTTCTTCAGGGACACAACCCTCTATTATGTTAGGTAGAGGAGGAAGAGGTCCCATGTTACTCACTACTACATGAGTAGGGATCCTCTTTTTGTCCCACAATCGCTGTGAAAACTTCGTGTGATCTTTTTGGTTGCATCTTCTTGTACTAATCTCACGAGTCGTGGGTAGTTTGTGTTTAGTTCGTGATGGTTGTTGAGATACTGAAATGAATGACCAATTTGGTTTTTGTGGACATTTGTTTGCATCATTAACTTTTGGAGTTTGGGGACCATCGCTATCTGCTTTCGCATTCACTTATCTTAGCTTTGGAGCTATAGTTTTGGTGTTTTGAAACATTGAGTGTTTGATAATGGTAGATTAAGTAGTTGAATTGTAAAAGAAGTTATTCAGTAAATTACATGATAAAAAAAAGTGAAGAGACTGATATTTTTTTATCTTGCTTAAATGTTTGATTGAGTGAATAGCATTCTAGCATATAACATATATACTGGTAAATAAAATTTTGAACACGGTGAAAAGGTTGAAAGTATAACGCTACTTCTACGAAAAAATAAAGTGCAAAATATTAGGCCTTATTTGGTATAGGAGAAGTAGGGGAGAGGAAATTAATTAGCGGGAAAATCACTTACCTTGACATGGTTGTAGACTGTTTTGCTACTTTCTTAGATACAATGGAATGGGAAGTAAAAACTCAAGGTCCTTTAAGAATTTTACTTTTAGTCTTCAATGTTTTTTTTTAAATTTTTTTTTCAAGGTATTATGGTTTTTAACTAATAAAAATAATCATATTATCATCTCATTTTATAAAAAGTGTATTTTAATAGAAAACACACAAAATTAATACTTTTCAAGTAATATATTTATCAGGTAATAAATGAATTTTTTGAGAATTTTACAAATTATGTTAGGTTTTCTAAACAAATGTTAACAAACATATGTGATGGGTTTTTACCCATATTTTTAGAAAGAAATAAGTCAGTAATTAATCATCTTTGCTTAAAGCAATATCTTAGGAACCAGTGAGTTGGGTAGAAGTTATGATAGGGTAGTTAAGTGGAGGAATGTAATCTAAAACTTGTAGTTACATTGGACTTGGTGTCTCCTAGACATTGACGTAAAGAAGAAGCGTTGGAGACATTGGAAGATAATGAATTTTGATATAGATTGCCTTTGTAGTCATCCTCTTATAAACTCTCAACCCATTTGTTTGTTGCATCATCTCCTTTTGGATTCTTCTTTCTGGCCCTTCTTCTCTTCCTTTTCCTGATCATTATATACCCACTCACTCATTTCATCCAAGGAAAAAAAAAGTGTGAAAATAAACACTCCTATAACAGTTTTTTCCCTTTAAACAAAATACTCCTCAGTTTTAGATTCATATTTTTGCATCTTACAAATTTTAACTTTTTTTTTTAAGATTTTGGGTGCCATTTGCTAATTATGAAGTAAGGAACCTGTTTTGATATTTTGTAACTGTATATTACATTTAAACTTGTTAATTTTGGATGTTTTAACATTCTCAATGGCGCGTAAAATTTTACATCGTTTATCTCACACAATTTATCACATTTATGTTATGTATCAAATTTATCGATTTACAATTTACATCATTATATATTACTCAATCTAAACTTTGTTTTGGCCAATCAAGCTACTAAAGCATAGTAAAAAGGTGTCTGCTAAAAGTAAACAACATTGCTTTAACATTCGCAACATATATTTTGTTCTGTCTTTCATTCAAACATCATGAAGAGTTGAGGAAGAAAACAAGAAGGAAGTACACATAAGGTTGGAAGTGAAGATGTAAAAGTTGATGGGGGGCATTGTTACCATTAATTGAAAGTAGGGGTACCGGCCAATAAATACGAGACAACAGAAAGCACGTCCCAACAACATTACAACAAAATCGTATGTATGGTCCCCAGGAACAGCATCTCCATTATTGTCGATGGGCTCATATCCAAATTTCCATGTTATCTCAAGAATCATTCATGATGACTAAAGTCATGGGTGTGGGTTCACTCTAATCTCTTTTGAAAACTCCACAGTTTTTGTTCCATCACTTTCTACCTACACTTCCAGCTGTTTTCTTTCATTCCTCTAACCATCAAAAATATAAAATCCCTTCAAATTATATCAAAACTGGACCTTCTTGTTTTTTCTTTTCTTTTTTTTTTCACATTTGACCAACTTAAATTGATAAATCTCTTTCAATTGAGCTTAATATATAAGACGAGGAGTTGGTACTACTCTACCATGTTGTTCGTTGGTATTCACAGCTGTTCTTTAATGAAAGTACAATTATAATTCTAAATCACACTAATAACTAACATGTTTATTTTTAAGTGTTTGTTTTTATATAGTCAATTAACATATTGCATATTCGATAGTATTTAACATGTTATAATTTGGAAACAAAAAACACATTTTCTTTACTTTTTAGCTAAATTATCTATCCAATTTGTAACATTTTTGTACTAAACAATTTATATAATTTACGAATTCAAAATTCCGAGGAGTTTATTTGGCAGTTCATTTTTTGATCGTCCTTGACAAGTCTCATAAAGTTGAGGTCTTTATAATTTTACTGCCAGACGTGGATAGACAGGTTCCTTGTTGAGAGCAAACTGACATGGGCAACTGTATATTTAAGGTGGCATGAAACGAAATTTAAATGGATTCAGAATAAATATTTCCATGAAAAAGTAAGACTGTAAGAGATTTTGTGGAAACAGCATTCCTGCTTAGATTTAAGATAATGTTGTGTTGTCTACTTTTAGAAAACTCAGGTTCCTTTGTTGAATCAATTTGTTGCCATGGAAACAGTTACAATTACAGTTTATCACTATTCACATAGATGCTGTAGAGGGGATGATGAAAGATGAGTCGTTTTGTCTGTTGGTCTAGATATTTTAAGCTAGCAAAGTTCTTTATACTAAATTTACTTAATGTTCGATTTCGAGATTTATAGTTAAGAGGAAAAAGTTTGTACCATTTTATCGTAGCTTCTAATTTTATTTATTCAACAAATTATTGGTTCAATAATATATTAATCGTTTAAACCAATTTTATTCATTTAAAAAAATTTTGTTTGACAACAATAACATATAACATATTTTTAGTTTATGTCATATTGTATTTAGTATTTTTTTTCCATAAAAATTGTCACTAATTGTTTTTTTCAAAAACTTGCTATATATTATGTACTAACCACTAAATCTAATACTTTTTAAACAAGTCCAAAAAAATATTTGTTAAAATGAAAGAGACGGTAAATATACTAGCCTATTGTATTTTGACAACCAAGGTGTAAATTCATCCATTTTGAGTAATAATATTCAATTATTTACACGTAGGTTCAATGTAGTTGATTCGGTTGTGCATAGCATCGTATAAACACGGATTCAACCTAGTTTATTTGGCGGTGTTTGTATGAGTTGGTCATCTTTTCTTAAAAAAAATGAAAGAGACGGTTAATACACTTGATTTGAGAAAGTGGTTACTAATCTTTGGAAACAAGTAAATATTTTACTGTAGCCTGAGGAGAAGGGTGGTCCAAGTGCAACACAAAGTTGATCTGATTGGGATTATTGGGTTCAATGCACAAACCATGTGAGAGGCACAGAGAACCCTCTTTCTCTCTGCATCAAATTCTATGACCACTTCGTTTCTTTCCATGCAACTGTTGTTTAATTATTCACTGTCACCACCACTAATGCTCAACCAACTTCAGAATTTCCTTGGCTTTGTTTCCCTTTGTTTGGTCCCCATCTTTGCTCTCATGTCTTATGTTCTTGCCAGCAAGCCTAGTTCCATTTATCACTGAACTAACACGGAAGCTCAATTTGAGAAGATTAATAAGTTAACAACAATATTTGTAAGTTAGAAACACAACGCACTGGAATAACCGTCTGTGAAAGAACATATTTTTAGACCGATCTACACGAAAATTTCACTAATAGACCTGTATTCTAATGGTATTGGATTCGTTTCCATGGTTTAAGGGGTCAGGATTGCTAGTAAAAGCCAAACGTAGTAAAACAACACAAAAATTACGCATTCTTCATGGCCAATCTCTCTAACACGTATAGATGGAATAAAATGCAAAACTATTCCATTATTGCTGATTATAACAAAATTGTCCCCCTTCCGTCTCCTACAAAATTAAAATTGCAAAAGTTCAACAGTAAAAGATGAAAGCCAAAGTCTACCGAAACAAAACCTTCCGTGATCTGTGGCAGAAATGACTAGTGAGACTCGGACAGAAGAACATGGCTCCAGTCCTGGCTCGTGTAAGAATCAAGCAAAGGTAGAGAGGATGTTTTTCTTTAAGAGTGAATTCATCTGCCTTCACTTCACTGATTGACTGTATTGACAAAACACAGAACAGAAAGTATTCAGACCAGCACAGACATTGTTCAGACACAAGTGTAATTCAATGCAGATTTTGGTCTGACAAAGTAGAAGAAAGTACAAATAGTATAGGTGATAATTGTGAATTTGTGAGAAAAAATCAATTTTAAAAATATTTCACAGTTGGCTCTTTGGTTCTTAATTTGTCATTCTAATATCAACTTTTACATCATTGAAGATCACCTCTTATAATTTGCACCCAACTCCTAGTAAGGCTAACTTCATATTCTTTAAATAAATTAGCTGAGAAGCATAAAATGAGGGTCTGATATGCATCACCTTATCAAGCATACGCTCAAGCCTCTGAATTTCATTCTTTGCGTAATCGTTTCCCTTTTTCATATAGCTCTTGGCAGCTTTCAAGTAGATCTTGCCATACCTGACCACACATATAGCTGAATAAACATTATGAAGAGTAAACCAGAATAATAAGGGGGAAAAAAAAAGGGTCTTTCGAGGACACTTCAAGACATTTCAACTCAAACAAGTATATCTAATGAGTAATAGACCAGCTATCAACTATTCACAACATGTAATATGCCATTTGGGCTTCGTTGCCGCCATAATTTTTGACAGAACCTTTAACCGTAGTTACAAAGTTGAGATAACAACCTTGCTGTAGTGCCCTTGAGCCTCTCAACTTCTTCTTCCATCCGGGTAAGGACTGCCTTCTTCTCATCGTCACCAGCACTTATAAACTCTTTAACCAAGCTATCCAAACTTGCAACTACACCAGCCTGCAACACATGCTCTTATACATCAGTCATAACAAGAATGGGAAATTTTATTCAGGTGTATCTACAAGGTATCTCACTAGCTTTAGAAGTAAGTCGTCCTTTTGCATCACGATTGGTGCCAAATTTCTCATTAATGGAAGTTACGAAGTCATCCAAGTCTCGCCCACCACTATAATCTTCACCCGATTTGTTGTTCTTTGGAAAGAATTTCAAGGTGGGATAACCACTTACTCCATATCTGCAGTAAGACAAAAAAATCAGATGTTTGCAGCAATCCTACTCAAGAATTATAAAAGCCAGGATCTGAAGAACACAGTGCAAGCAATAATGAAAAGAACATTAATCAATCTCACTTTTCAGCCAAATCTCTGTATTTGTCAGCATCAAGATTAGCAATCACCACATCTTCATCTAATTTGAATGCTGTTGCAACCTTCTCGTAAGTCTACAAAGCATAATATGATGATGCTCTTAGCTTGTGGCACAATAAATCAGGCAATAGCTCTAACAAGAAAAAGTTTGAAAATAACTTTGCAATGGCCGCACCTGAAGGACAAAATTTTGAAATGAAGGTGAGAATTGGAAAAAGAATAGTCTGAATAGACATGGCGCAAAATTACAAATGCACTTGAGTAACTCAAGACTCAAGTTCTACTTATCCATTTGGTTTTATTTAAGTTGAAACAAGCTTAAAATTTGAGCCAACTAAGGCCCTCGGGCATTTTGCTAGGTTCTATAACATGTACATTTGTGACCAAGTCATCACAAAGATGCTTTGATGCTCACAGCCATTAAACTCTGATGTCTAAGTCAAGACTCAAATCTGTTGGGCACTCAGAAAATTGAACTTATACCATAGATCTTCGATCAAAGAATTAAGGAAAAATTACAGTTGCTATAGTTAACTAGTTAGTAAAAAGGATTACTGAGTATTGGGCAACATACACATAGATCGAACTCTGTTTTATGGAAAAGTTCAAATAAGCTTGTTAGTGTTCATAATTACTATCAGAAGATCCACACAAGTAAAATTGGGAAGCAATACTAACCATGGTGCATAAAACTCCACCAAAACATCTTTTGCTTCATCCAGAACAATCTCATCAAAACTTTCTGGTGTTAGTACCACCACACTGGATGGAACTGCTGCTATCTTCACATTTGCTCCTGCATATAGGGGACATACCTTATGGTTATACATAGAAGCAAGCAGACTTTACAATCAGCCAATTTAGCATGAACAAAAATCCATAAAAGTTAGGAACTTTCAAGTTACAATAAATAAATTATGTTTTCAGGCAGTAGCGTAAGAGAAGAATCAGAGGCTATAAAAGAGTTCCTATAGTTGTAATTCGCTCGAAAACAATCAGTCCATGAACTTCCAATCTGCACAACCATTCCAAAATTTAAGAAAGCCATAGATTCTAGCTAAAGAACTACACTTTCAGTAAATTTAGCACAATGGAACGAAGCAAGTATCCATAGCTAATGAATTAAATTAAATAGCAATGATGCATTAAGACAGACCTCCTTCAGAATTGACAAACTCAGCAAGGCATTCTGCAGTACGTGCACTTTCATATCTACATAGCGAAAACAAATGAACCATCAACAATTATTACTGTCTCAAGAATCAACGTAAGTGCACTCAGAAATGCATCGTAAATAGATATTGTATCAAAGCTTATGGCTTTACAATCTCAAAAGACAAGACAGCTCAAACTAAAACTTCCAGGAATCAATGCACTCACTTTTTAGGCTCCAATGAACCTTTCGGAAACCATTTAATGGTAGGCTATCCAGTAACATCGTACTTGCTTCAGAGGCTCTTATGAGCATCACAGTCCACCTACACCAATCTACCTCTGCTATTTTACTTATCCGATAATTATTCATAATCAAATGTCTACATCAACCGAATTTCCGAAACCCTAACCTTTCCGATCAGAACTGATTTGGCCTTCTTGAAGCTGGCACCGAGTCTCTCATACTCGGGAGCGAGCTTCTTACAGTGACCACACCTGACATCAATACATAATGAAAATTCTGAACTTCTAGTTTCTCCAAATTAATACATTGAATTAATGAAGAAAAGGTACTGAATGAGGAAAATACCAAGAAGCGTAGAACTCGACGAGAGCGCCGCGATCATGGCCCACCTCCTTGTGGAAGTTGTCGTAGTGGAGAACTACGGCGTCATCTGCGGAAGCGTAGAGGAGGATGAGAGCTAAGGTCGATAAAAGAAGCAGTGATTTGGAGGTTAACATTTTTGTTGGTTGATCTTCGCAAGTGTGAAGTGTGATTGTTGAAGATGACGATGGTTTTTGGTTTGTATTGGTTGTTGTCTTCTTTTTCTGAGGGACCAAAATGTAAACTTGTGCAAATTATGTGGACCAAAAAGGGGCGTTGCAAGAATCGAACTCGCGGCCTCTCGCACCCGAAGCGAGAATCATACCACTAGACCAAATGCCCTTTTTTTTCGCTTTTCATCGCGTGAACGAATCTGAAAAGTTACTACACGTCTCTTCGCTGCAAAATTCCTAAACTTTGATGCGGGATCAGAAACCATCGTTAGGGTTTATAAAAATCCCTCTCTTCGATAGGAGCTCAAGTTTCTGGCATCAAAATGGCGAATAACAATGTGAGTGTCCATTGATTTCTTTAGAATTCTTTTATGTACTCCATTGATTGCGTTGTTCAATTCCTAAAACGCTGCCTTTCACGATGATTTTGCAGCCTGTTGGTGTTGACAACACCTTCAGAAGAAAGTTCGATAAAGAAGAGTACTTAGAACGAGCTCGCGAGCGTGAGAAACAGGTCCGTACTTGGTTTTCGCAAGTTTTTAATACTTGTTTGTTAATTAATGATTATGAATCAACTTCTTATTATTATTCGCTTATTTTTGTGATTCTTGATCAGAAGTCGGAGTCGCGGTCCAAGTCCAAAGGTGAATTGGAGATTTTTTGTGTTTGTTTTAGTTAGTTAATTGTGAGGAATATGGAATTAAGGAACTACAATTGTTTTTTATCAATTTTTCTGTGCAGGAAAAGCTCCTCCAGTGCAAAGGAAGCCACTGAAGCATAGGGATTATGAAGCTGACCTCGAATCTCGGTTGGGAAAAACTCAGGTTGGTTTAGTTGATATGCTAATTTTGCGTTTCATGTTAAGAAGAATTTCTGTCCTTTGAATTGAGAAATTTCTGTTATTGATATTTATGCTTGGCATTGGTGTTTGAATAATTATCAATTATATTCCATTCGCATGATATGTTTCTTGTGACCTTGAATCACGAGGTTAAATACTTATGCTAATTTTGTATTTATTTGTTCGTTGTGATACAGATTTTATCTTGTTAAGAATCATTGTGTCTTCTGAATTGAGAAATGTCAGTTATTGATATATATGCTTCACACTGGTGTTGGGATAATTATCGACTATTTTCCATTTGCATGATATGTTTCTTGAAACACTTTTTAGGGTTTGAAAGTTTGTAATGTTGCATCTGTTCAATATCATAAAATTACAAAGCTTCTTTCAACCTCATGCTGTTTGTGCTTTGTGCAGGTTGTTACTCCAATAGCACCCTTAAGTCAACAGGTAATGTGCTTTCTCATGCATATTTTCTTTCTGAACTTGGTTTGGTAGTTCAATTTTTATTCTATTGTTTTGTTTTTTCCTTAACGTTTGGTTCCTTCATTTTGTAGGCTGGATATTACTGTTCGGTTTGCGAGTGTGTTGTCAAGGATTCTGCAAACTATTTGGATCACATTAATGGAAAAAAACGTTGTGTTTTTGCACATTTTTATTCGTGTGCTAAATTGATTTATGTCTGTGGATATTTAACTCAATATTTTTCTTTGGGTTTGATTCGTAGATCAAAGAGCTCTGGGCATGTCTATGCGAGTAGAAAGGGCATCTCTTGAACAGGTGAACTTTGACATGTTTATCTTTTTTTCCTGAAAATCCACTCTTGGTGAATAATCACAAGAACCTTTTTAGGAGCAATTATGTAGTAACTTTTTATGAAGGGTAGCCGGCAATGTGTAATGGGATATAAATTTATTGATTAGGGAAGGATAAATTTCATAAAACAGAGGCAGGCAAACTACATATGCCTTGAGAAAAATGGATAAATAGGGATGATGCTTAAACATTCTCTGTTGATTTTAGTCATGTATATGCAATTATTGTCTGTATACATTCACAGATTATGAATTTCACTATTGCATATTCATATTTGTGTATATTCTTTGCTTAATGATGTGCAGGTCCAACAACGATTTGAAATGCTCAAGAAATGAAAAAATCCAAGTAGCTTTACAGAGCAAGATGAGACATGAATGTGGAATGAAAAATAACATACTCATAGAGCTTTATCAGTGTCATCTTTAGTTGATGGATAAATAAATGGAAATGAAATTTTTTATCTTTTAATCCTGACCAGATCTTTTTTTTTGTGAACCTGACCAGATCTTGATGAGCAGATCTTAAAACAGCAGCAAGAAGAGGAGAAGAAAGAAAACGAAGTTACATATTTCTTTTCGAGACTACAAAAATATCATGAGTTTTGTTTCTTGAAGGAAGATTTTTCACAGTTATTCTTATCATCTCTTGGGAGTAAATTAATGTGAGAGTGAGACCATGCTCTTTGGATAATTTGCAACGATTTAATACTTATCATTTCTGTGTTCAGAAAGAGAAGGCCGCAGAAGAGGAAGAAGTTGACATTGATCCAGATGTTGCAGCTATGATGGGTTTCGGCGGATTCCGCTCATCGAAAAAGTAGTTGGCCATCTGATTTTGTTTTCCCGCAAGAATTGACCTCGGTCATGTAAACTATGAGCCCTGTCTCGAAGAACTGCAGTTCTACACAAAACACCGGCGGATGAATTTTTTATTCTAAGTGTAAATTAGTGGTTGCGAGAGCCGAAATGGGTAAGAATCAAGAGCAATGGTGAAAATCAGTCGCAGGTTAATTAGCATGACAGATGTTTGAGTTCTGAGAGTTCCTTCTTGCAGTCATGACTTTATTCAGAACATATTGTGATCTCCTTCTATTATCATTATATATTTTTCTCTCAGGCTATTGTCATTTATGTTTTCTCCTTTTTTTTTTTTGGTCTCAGGCTGTTATTGTATTTGCTGCTAATTAGGGGCATAATTGAGCCAAGCTGAGTTTTATAGCATTTAGGTTTGGCTCAATTGAAATTATCCTACATGAGCTTGAAATTCTGTTCGAGCTTAGCTCCTTATGGAAATTCTAAGCTCGTGACCGGCTGAAGTAAATTTATAGTGTTTAGGTTTGGGTCAATTGAAATTATTCTACTTGAGCTTAAAATTTTATTCAAGCTTAGCTCGTTATGAAAATTCTAAGCTCATTTTAAGCTCGTCGGACATCATTTATTTAGTATTTATTATAAGCATAGTTAAATTTATAACATTTCAAAATCTGAAGTGTGATAACAAACTAATACAAATAATTTACATAAAAATTGATAACATAGAACATCATATGTACACAAGATTACACTAAGTCATAGAATATTAAACTAAAATCCATAAACAAATAGTTACATAAAAATTGTTGTCGTCAATACAGCATATGCTCATGATTAATCTTCCAAAATATCAGTTGTCATTGAAAATAGTAAATAATAATTTAAGAACTATGAAATTGTTCATTGTTACATGTTTAAAAAAAAGAAATAGAACTACAAATAAATAATTTTAGTGAATATAAGATTGTTCGCGACTTTATTATCAAGCCTATTATTGAGCCAACACAAAAAAGTCTGTTAAGGAGCAAACTATACTTGAGGCAAAATCTATTAATTGTTGTGCAGGTTGGATTAAAAGTTAGTTATTATATTTACTTTAAATTTTGTTTGAAGTTATACAGAACTAAATTGAATTCAATGAAAAATATATTGATCATGGGGGAAAAACCAAAATTAAATTAATCGCATTCCTCAAAATTATATTAATCAAGGAACTAGTGTATAGAGTATGGGCCAAAACAAATCACATGCACCAAAAAGAAAACTTAGAAGGAGAGTAAAAGGAGCAAAGCTTGAAAGAAGACACAGCTGAAGTGTCCTCCATGGCCACCAAACCCCAACCCATCTCCTCAGCTTAGTTTCAATGTTCTTGTCATCAACTTGGACCCTCTTCTTCTTCTTCTTCTTCTTCTTCTTCTCTTCCTTCAATAACAAGAAACGTCGAAATAATGTAAATCTTAATAGTAAATAAAGTAATAATCAAACATCAAAATAACATTATCTATCCGTTATTATTATTAACCCACACACATGGAAAAGGCGGGAAAAAAAAAGAGAGCAGAACTTGCAGTTGCAGGAAGATAGAGCGGAAGATCCTGAGTCTCCTCCATGGCCACGGAACTCGAACACTTCTCCTCAAATCCATGCTCATTTCCTCCCCCATAACCTTCACCACTCCAACCAAATACTCTCCCACTTGTGCCTCTCTCAACAAAATGAAATACGCTAACCGTAATTCTTTCAACAAACCTATAAGCCCGATGAGGCATGATCAAAGGTTACTCGCTACGTGGACCCTTTGAAGAGTCTCTCATTTTGCTTTCCTCTATGAAAAGTTGCGGAATTCGGGCTGATGAATACACTTTTGCTCCATTGATCAAGGCTTGTACCCATCTTCGTGCCCTAAACTTGGTGAAATTGTTTTTAAGGAGGTTATTGTTCTTGGGTTCGAGCGTTTTACCTCGGTACGAATTGGGGTTGTTGAGTTTTTCACTGCTTGTGGGGTTATGGAGGAAGCAAAGAAAGTGTTTGATGAAATGTCACAAAGAGATGTTATCTTCTGGAATTTGATGATTTGAGGGTGGTGTATGAGAGGAGATGTTGATGTGGGTTTGCACTTGTTTAGGCAGATGACTGAACGGAGTGTCGTTTCATGGAATATCACGATTTCTTGCTTGGGGAAAAGCGGACGTGATAATGAAGCTTTAGGACTTTTTGAGGAAATGCAAGATCATGGCTTTAACCCCGATGAGGCAACTATTGTTACGGTCTTGCCCATTTGCACGCGTTTAAGAGCTGTAGATGTCGGCAAAAGGATACATTCGTAAGCTGAATCAAGTGGGCTTTATAAAACCAGTGTCTCTGTGGGCAATGCACTAGTAGATTTTCACAACAAATGCGGTATTTTGGATACTGCGAAAATGATATTCAATCAAATGCCATGGAAGAACAGATTAATCTGTTGGAATGCAATGATATCGGGTCTTGCTTTCAATGGGAAAGCTGAGCTTGGTGTTTCATTGTTTGATGATATGATGAACAGATGAAAGGGGCGTAATGATGCTACCTTTGTTGGGGTTCTATCATGCTGTGCTCATGCTGGGTTGGTGGAAAAGGGCACGAACTTGTTTGCAACAATGGCTAAACATCACCAAATTGAGCCAAAGATTGAGCACTATGGATTCATGGTCGATCTTCTTGGACGCAGTGGACATGTGAGGGAGGCTTATGATCTGATTACAAGCATGCCAGAGAGGCCAAACGCTGTCTTATGGGGTGCATTGCTTAGTGCTTGCCGTACTCATTGTGATTTAGAGCTTGCAAAACGAGCCGTGAAAGAGCTTATAAAACTTGAACCTTGGAATTCTGGAAATTATGTGTTGTTATCAAATATTTATGCAGAAGAAGAGAGATGGGATGATGTAGAGAAAGTAAGAGTGATGATGAAGGAGAGGAGTGTCAAGAAAGCCC
>CAODLS013931892.1:0-12174 GCA_948243855.1 Flueggea neowawraea
GGGATTGAACCCTTCGGAAATATTTGCATTGCATAAAACTCTAATGGACTTGTGGAACAAGTTGGGTACATAAGAAGACGACCAAGTTACGACACATAAAAGACGACAATCAACCTTAGACAACATTGTTTAAAAAAAAAACCTTAGACAACATGTCGCTATTACTTATATAAAAAAAATATAGCTATTGATCAATTGAAGAAATCTTGAGTTCCGTGTTTTGAATATGATTAATTGACATGCAATATCTATTGAATACAATCAGTGGCGGAGCTAGGATTCTAGTTGAGGAGGGGCTGAATTTTGGCTCCGCCACTTATATATATATATAATTTGTTCATTGATATACATGACATCAAAAAATAGAAAATTTTCAATTAGTTTTTGTAGTATCAAGTTACTAACTATGTTATCAAAATATTATAATCAATCAACTAAATATAATTAAATTATAATCAAACCTAAAAATAAATTATGTGACAATTTATATTATAATATTTTTACTATTAATTATGTATCTAATTTTCACAAATCCGTAGTAAAATTTTTATAAAACAAATCCATAAAATGAATGTTAAAGGAGATTAGAGTTGGAAAATAAAAATGAGAGATAAGTGAGAATTTTAAGAAATGTAAAATTAAGAGTTTGATTAACAAAAAAAAAGGTCACAGACTAAAATACTAAAACGGTATAGTGCAGAGACCAAGGGGGTGTGCAAGTCCCTTAGTGGCTTCGCCACTGTTTACGATTCTTAGTAAGGAAAAACATGGGTTTGACGGGGGACTATTTCCCTTTACAAATCTCGACATTCAATTTAGTATTTAATTAAGAGCTATAAGCTCAATTTAGGACATAAAAGTCACCTATATACTAAATTTTATTTATGCGTGTGCATTGTATATGCTTGTCTCATTTTTTTTATTGGGCCTTGGTTGTTAGGTCTCTACTTGAACTTGAAGACTTGACTTCAATTGGACTTCACGGGTTTCGCATATGACATTAAAATAAGGGGTATTTACACATTCAAGGAGCCCAAATCCACTAATTACAAATTCATGGGCCCACTTTCAATATTTTATGCAAAAATTTCAAAATTAAGGATGCGCGGACCAAACTTTATAAATTACAGATTCACAAACTTGTTTATATGTTGTTTAAAACTTGTTCAAAATTTGTTTAAAATCTGATTATTTTACAGACTTGTTTAAAACTTGTTTATATGTTGTTTATATGTATTTTCTTGTTTATATGTACCTTCTTGTTCATATATTGTTTAAATTTTGTTTATATATTATTGATATATTGTTTATATGTTGTTTATATGTTGAAAACAATATTTAAACAAATATGTAATTTATATGTTATTGATTTCTTATTTATACATTGTTTAAATGTTGTTTATAATATATTGTTTACATATAAACAAAATTTAAACAAGGTATCAACAATATATTGTTTACATATAAATAACATATAAACAAAACAACTTGAATTTGCAAATACAAAAAAATCAACAACATATAAATAACAACATATAAACAAGACGCCGTGTGATTTGAAAAATCGCGTCATGAATTTGAAAACTAACTCGTATGTGGAAAAAAAATTAAAAAGTGCATTTATAATATGTGAAACCTGTCTGTACGAACTAAATACTGGATATGACTTCAATACCAGATTTTTGCAATTAGCTTCTTTCTCTTTTATCTCACATCTATTTTCTTTACTTACTTTCTAGACTTTGAGTTGATGCAAAAATAATTTTTTTTGTGCAATCTAGTGTATTCTTATCTTAATTAAAAGTTCCTAGACGTAGTTACTTTATGTTTTACATAGAAGATATTATTTTTATTTTGACTCTATTCCAAAATCATGTGAGAGGTTATTATTTATTACTAAAAAATATAGATACTAATCTCCTTGTTTTGTTAGTTTATTAATATATATGTTGCTTCTGTATATTATTTTAGTGTGTTTATAAATTTATCCAAAGGTCATAAAGAATTGCATAAAGGTAAGGTAATTAATCCGATTATTTTGTTCCGGATAGGGTCCATTATAATCATTGTTGAATTAATAGCTAAAAATTATGGCATAATTATTGCAATTTAAATTTTTAATTAAGGATAATTTAGACTTTTTTTTTCAAGTCCATACTTTTATATATAGTATAGATAAGAAACAAAATTTTTAATTTAATGGTGGTTGATTCTGCTTTTAACTTTTCTTGCCATTTTGGCCACCTTTCTCTCTCTTTTTTTTTAAAGAGTTGGCCACCTTTCTCTTGAACATAAGAAATAGTGTTAATAACGTGAACACCCCATTCTTTTTCTTAGGCTCTAAAGAATAAAATACTGTCATCCGCAAAAAAATAAGTGCGATCAAACAAATGTTGACAACTTATGAGTTAAAATCAATAAGGAAAGTTTATTGAAGACTGTTGCTCAATCCTTACCTATATCCGATGGGGGTATTTCTTACCTATAACTTTTTGTCAACCCCCCGAGGGGTGGCCGAGCGGTTGAGACATGTTGACCTCAGTACGTGGCGTGGGTTCGAATATCTGAGGAAGCGTCGTAATTCCGGGTGGCCCGGTTACCACTCGGGCTCGCGTTGCACTAATGTTGGGTTGTTCAGGCTCAGTCCGCTTATCCTCGGTGCAGTGTTATAGCTCTCGGGAACATTCCGTAGTGGGGAGGGTACCTTCCGATTTAAGCATGCATGGTCACGCCCAGCAGGGATATTCCACCTACCGGTCGCCTCACCTCCCCTTTTTCATGTAAAAAAAACTTTATGTCAGGAGTTGGAGAAAATGATGAATGCATACTGGTAGGGGGTCCTCCAATTAATGGTAGAAGTATACACTGGCTATCATGGCAAACACTGTCAGAGAATAAAGATTTGGGTAGGTTAGGGTTTCAACATCTCCATTTATTTAATGTTGCAATTGTGGGAAAACAAGTTTGGCATTTACTAACCCAACTGAACCCTGTTGTTATCTAGAGTGCTAAAATCAAGTTATTTTTGTCATATTGACATGTTCCATGCCACAATTGGACATATTCCAAGTTTCACTTAAAGAGGTGTACCTAAAATGTTATGTTAAAGATTCAAAACTTAGAAAATGTTTGGTTTCTTGAAAACCTGAATGATAACAGCAGATATGATGGTGAGGTGCCTTGGAAAGTCTTGTTCAGTGTTAGTTAATGGCTTTTATGGAAATGGTGTAATGAAAGCATCTTTCATCAACGTTTCCAACCTAGAAGGTAAACCAGGTAGACACTCTTACTAGCTCATACTTTAGAACTTCTAAGATTTTGCAGAATCAAATGAATCTCAATAGTAGTGAGGATGTGGTTGTCGGATGGAAGCCTCCTGATCGTGATGTGATAAAGATAAATATTGATGGCTTGGTTAAGGAGGGAGAGGACATGGCAACGACAGGGGGAGTTCTTAGGGATGAGAGGGGTAGATGGTTGATGGGTTTTGCTGCTAAGATTGGTAAGTGCTCTGTTCTTGGGGAAGAATTATATGGTATCTATGTCGGGCTTAACAAGTGATGGGAGGAGAATTGGAAGGTCATTACTGTGGAGACTGATAGTGTTCTTACCCTTCGAATGATCAAACAAGACAATCCCCAACTGAACCAGTACAACTTTCTTGTTGCTGCCATTCGCAAATTGCTTAATCGCAATTGGGATCTCTGTATCAACCATGTTTTTAGAGAATGTAATATGGTGGCTAGTTGGCTCTCCAATTTTGCATATACGTTACCTATTGACACTCATTGGTTTGAGGAAGCTCTGTACCTTGTAAACTAGCCTTTGAACAAGGATTCAAATGGTTACTGTTATATTAGGTACGGTAAGAGGAATAGAGTCCCTTAGATGAGGCTTTTCTTCCTTTTTGTTTACAGATTTTGTTTTTTATGTTGTCTTCTATGGCTAGGTGTGTTATCTTTTGGTGAATCTATGGTTGTAACTACGGTATTCCTCTGCCATAAATGAGGGCTTTTAATAAAATTTGTGAGGTGTAATCCTTTTTAAAAAAACAAAAGGAAAATGTGCAGGAAGTTAGAGATTCTATATATATGTATAAATTAAGATCATTGGCTGTCTGATTAGTCCTCTTCGTTTCTTCACTCCCATCTAAAAATTTCCAATATCTTAGCATGTTTGGCTTAAAAACTTCGATTGGATGGAAAGAGGACCATTTAAATTATATTTTTTAATGATATAGATAACGGATTAATTCACCAAATTACTCTCTGTCAAACTGTGGTGGAGGATTCTTGGTTATGGATTCTGGAAAATCATGGCACAACTACATTGTGAAGAGTGCCTATACTTTTCTCAATGAACCAACCAACAAAACTAGTCAGAACTCGGGTTAATTTTATTCACGATTACTCTGAATTTAAGTTTGTTGCAGCATGGTCATTAAACTCACTTTTGTTTCAAAAATGTCATCGAACATTGATTTTCATTCTCAAACGGTCACTTTTGCTGGATTTTACAAATTGTCAGCCCGAATTGATGACTAGGCATGCCACATCACTGAGTGCAAATCCGTGGGGTTTTCCAAAAAAATAAATCAAGAAAGTTAGCAGAGCAACAAATTCCAATACACATATCTCTCTTGATATTGGCACCTTCTCCACCACTCCAAGCTAAATTAACCCTTTTCGTGTTGTGCCGAACAAAAACAATCATTTTGTGACACTTCGAATCATAAAGTGCAATGAAACAAAAAGAGGCCTTGAATAAGAAGCTTCATCAAATTCAAAGGCTTCTAAAATCAAATCTAAATCTTCGTCGATTCATCGAAATAAGAGGTTAAATGCAATTTGGATAGTTATCTGTTAGAGATATGGTTTCAGAAAAGCTTTTGCAAATTTGTTTTTGGGCTTATGTCTTCTGATTGAAACTTCAGAGATCAAAAAAGAGGAATGCAGCCCTTGAGCAAGATGGCTCTGCAGAGATTTGATGGCGTTTTGTTGGCATGGTCGAGGAGTTTTTCGGCGACTTGTGAGAGGAATTGGAGAGGCGGCAATTTGGGTTTGTCGATTAAGTGAAAAATGGAAATTTTAACTTGATGGGTTTTGGGCATTTTGAATAAGGAATTACTGGGTTTTTTTTCTTTGTTTCTTTGAACATGGAAATCTACACTTCTCTCAAGGTCACAAAAAGAAATATGCACTTTGTTATGAAATCTGCACGAGGAAGATGGTGAAGTAGAAGAAGATGACGGGGATTGTTGTTCTGTATTGGAGATTAGGGCCGGGATTAGGGATTTTTCTGTTCGGGTCATATCTGGTCGGCCAGTGGGTTGGGTTTTAGTTCGGGTCATTTTTTGGGTAGTATTTTGGTTTAGATATGGTTTAATATCCATGTCAGTAGCCACGTGGTATTTCTCAGTGATGTGGCATGCCTAGTTATCAATTCAGGCTGGCAATTTGTAAAATCCGGCAAAAGTGACCGTCTGGGAATGAAAATCAATGTCCGATGATCTTCCTGAAACAAAAGTGAGTTTAATGACCATCTTATAACAAACTTAAATTTAGAGTGACCATGAATAAAATTAACCCAAAGAACTCTTCTACTTTTCCCAGGTGTGAACTTTGGAAAATAGTCGTGTCTCCTAAAGTTCTTAATTTGGTACGACGAGCTCGAATTGTCTTCCAACTCGGTCAAACTTGAGAAGTAAGAACACTCAAATTGAAGCCTCATGTCCAGTTTGTGGTTGTGAAGAAGAGACCATTTTTTATGTCTTAGTACCTTGTCGCTTTGCTAAAGCTTGTTGGAGTAGAGTTCTTGATTTTCCAGGTTTGGATTTGATAAACTCTTTCCAGTAGTGGTTTGATTTGGTGTTGGCTTCCCCTCTTAGATTTGTTGGAACAAATTTTTATCGTATATTAGGAAAGCAAGTGTGAATGGGGAGGAGTCTCACATCGAATAGTTGTGGTGTGTGTAAATGACTTATAGGTGGTTTAGACTCATAATTTATTGTCTCACTTATGTGTTCTTTCACTAGGCATTCTCTCTAGGCTTTCAGGTCCAACAAGTGTGAGGCACATGGTGTCATCAAAATAATGTTGTATGGAGAGAGGTATGACATCCTGCATATATTATTAGAAGATGCTTTCAACTTTGTGTGTCAGTGGAAATTTGCTCATCAACTTTATAAAACATTGTTGTCTAGCTATCATTTGCAGGATCTTTGTAATGTTTCCATGTCGTCTCAATGTAAATATAACAAATATTCAAGCAACAATGAAAATTTCAAAATAAAAACACTTAGGCTTACTGCACTCAAAAAAATGAATTGTCACGACCCGGGACTATAGGCCATGAACGGCGCTAGGATCAAGGGAGTCGAAAGTCTCTCTACAATTTAAGCCAGTGGCGGATACAGGTGGGGGGTACCCCTATTATTCCGCCCCCCCAAAACCCTACTCCACAGCCACTCGCCCTTACTCTGTAACTCCTCCGAAATAGAGGAATTGACAAAGATAATGATTGCACACTCCAAGAAGGCGACATTTTTCTTTTTTAAAAAGGGGTCAAATCCACTGTGGACTATGAGGTTTGGTCATATCTCTCCTGCGGTCCCCTAGTTTTCAAAATTATCCGTTTCAACCCCTCGATCTTTAACTCTGTTTGTTTTTTAACAAAAAAATGAAAAGACAAAATTACCATGTGTCTTAAACCTGATTTACACTGAAAATTAAAAAACCTAGAATAACAACACTAATCATCATAAAGCCCAAATCTAACATCACCACCACCACACTAGTCACCACCAACATCAGCCATACCCACCATCACCACCGCACAAAACCTAACATAGTTGCAATCATCAGCACCACCACCAAGCAACAACAAAAAAATCTCTTGTTTTGCTAATCTGAATCATCGGTGCCACCACTAAGCAACAACAACACATTTATGAATTCATATTAAAATGTACAGATGAACACAAAAACCCATTTATGAACAACACAAAAAATTAGTTCTCCTTCTTTTCTAGACCCGAACCCCACATTCACAGGAGCTCCTGAAGAAAATTATCAACAGTACCAACAATTATAGAATCAATTAATCCATAAATACATGAACAAATTGATATTCTCTACTAGCAACAATACTACAAAAATAAATAAATAAATAAAAACTCACCAAAATTAGCTTCCATAGAATCTAAAGACATATTGACGTTATTGCCAATCAAAACGACATTCGTAGAGGCCGTAAAGAAGCAAACCAGCAGAAAAGACGAGGAAAACCCAACATTAGCTGCACTAAAACAATTCAAGAAGAAATTCATTTTTTTTCTAGAATTTGAATTGCTACCAGAAGAGACAGCGTCTTTGGCATTTTTGACTGCCAATTCAAGAAGATTGTGATTAATGGAGGCCAAGCCATTAGGATCTTGACGCTTCCTCTCCAAGAACTTGGTTAAAGCTATTGCCTTGTTCGTCGTAAGTGGTCCACCAGGATCAGACAACTAAGGTTGTTTGGAAAGGCGAGAAGAAGCAGGAGGGAGAGCCGCGAATTTGCTTCGCCTTTTACTTTTCTTTCTTCTTCACTTAGTCCTACCATCTCTCTGAACTCTCTCCCTCATATTTGCTCAATCACTATTTTTTTGGGCAATTAACACCTCAATCCTTTATTCCGTTGCAATTTGAACCACACTAAATTACAATTTAAATCACAAATCAGAAACCTAAAATCAAAAAATTGAACAACCCAAAACAACATGAACCGCAACAACCAACAACTTCTGATTATTAACTTCACTACACTATTCCTTCCTCAGAACCCTCCTGAAGAAATACGGCTTTGAGAGCCTCTCACCGTAACCATTCAAAGCCTCATCATAATCAACATCCATTCCATCTATGTTATCTTCTCCAACAACACTATATGTTGCAATAGTTTGCGTTTCTTTTTCTTTAGAGGACTGAGACATCGATTACAAGCCGATTGAGTGGTTGGCTTCGATGATGTGAGACAGAGGGAGTTGATGCGTTTGTGTGTGAGAGAGAGAGAGAGAGAGTTGAGAAAGAGAAACATGTTTTGGCTGATTAGAGAGAGAATGAGAGAGAGTTGATGAGAGAGAAACAAGCTTTGGGTTAGAGAGAGAACGAGAGAGAGAGAGAGAGAGAGGTTGTTTGGTTGGTGAGAAAGTGAGGGAAAAAGTGGAGAGAAAGGATGAGGGAAAGAATATAAGGTATTTTTGTCATTAAATGTTCAAAATTAGTAGGTCTCATGTGGCAAGTTAAATTTGACTAACGGTGATGGACGGAGGGATCGAAACGAATAATTTTGAAAATTGGGGGACCGCACGAGAGATATGACCAAATCTCAGGGACTGCGGTGGATTTGACCCTTAAAAAATGTCTTCGGCGAACGACTTGAGAACGACCTGTCGTTCGCTGAAGACATTTAAAAAAAAAAAAGAAAGTTGAGCAGGGGCTCGATCGATTCACTCCATTTCTCTTCTCACTTAGTCACTCTCTGTCTCTCTCGTCTCTTCCTTTGCAAAACCCATATCGACTCGCACTCGACCCCCCCACCGTCGCCTTCTTCTCACCGTCCGACAACGTCTGCCTTCTGGTAAGTCTTCCTCCTTCAACTATTGTTTCTTTTTCTTTTGATATTAATTGATTTAGGGCTTTTTTATTGCTAGGTTTAGATTCAGTTTAACTTTAATTGGATTGTTGAACTTGAGTTATACTGTTAATTATAATTAATATTCAAGTTAACTGATTTGTTCGCTACTAGCTGAAATCAGTAGAAAACATCTAAGAGGCACCATTTTTTGGGAGATTTAAGGGTTTAAAGGATTATGCTTGTTTCTAAATTCGAATTAATATGAACAATAATTGAAATTCTCTGTATTTTTTTTTTGCGTTTTTCAGGGAGAAATTATCGATCCTACGATTAAAGGAACGCTGAATGTTCTTAAGTCCTGTGCAAAAATTCCTGCTGTCAAAAGAGTGATTGTAACATCATCTATGGTAGCAGTTATGCTAAATGGAGGTTTGGCTCTAATGTGGTTGTTGATGAGACTTTGTGGACAACTTCCTTTGTTTCCACTAGCCATTTTGTATGCAGTTGAAATGCTAAGATAATTCTTTCTGCTTTTTCAACACACTTTGTTATGTTTCTGATGTTCTCAATTGGAGAAATGGTGGTACTTTATATAGTTCGCAACCGGTAACTTGAGAGTCACTTTGTTGTAGTAATTTTCCCTCAAGTAGAGCGGTGATCAATTTTATTTATTGAATGCATTTGAATTTTATCCAAAAAAATAAAAAGCTTTAATGGAGTGTAGATTTCTCACGCATTCATGCTTCCATGTTCCTTATTAGTTCTAAACCTACATCATAGCAATTGCATTTTACTGATGAAACTTTTTTTTTATAATTTTCTTTTTGAATGCAGATGGATGCTAAGTTGCCAGCTGATATTATTGAAAACGTTATGCAACTTGCAATCGAAGGCTGCAAGACAGTTGGAAACTACATTCGAAAAGTAAGGACTATTTCGAAAGTTGAATATTCAACCTTTTAACTTTATAATTTTTTAAAAAAATAGCAGGTTAGTGGAAATATAAACTTATTTAAATATAAACTTATTTAAATATTAGTGGAAAAATAGCAGGTAAGACAAATTTGGTTGTACCTTCAATGTAGAGTTACTAATGTAATTTCTTTAGTTTATATGACAGATATTAGTGGAGAATACCAAGTAATTATAGTACCGAAGGAGCATATAAGTGAGTCATGGAAAATTGGATGCCACGCCACATACTTCAAATCCTGGATCCGCCACTGATATAAGCAAGTCTCAGAAATCCAAAAAATATAGAAATGAGTTTAAAAACTTGAAAACCAAGTGGACGGTAAAGTTCCTACTAAAAGCAAATAGGCTTTTAAGAACCATTATTTTAAAATTCCAACTACCGAATTGAAATTCATTTACATTTTATCAATGTGAAGCATGGAAAAACATTTTTGAAATTATATTTTATATTCCCACATGCCAAAACCTAGAGGTGTAAAAATGGAACCAGAACTTGCAAACCGAACTGAAACCAGACTGGTCAAAATCGGAATCGAGCCAGAACCGACCAACCGAAACTGGAGGGTTACAATTTAGGTTCCGGTTCCGATTCCATTCCTCTGAAAACCGTCGAGCCGGCTGTTGAACCACCTATTCGTTCCTTTTTTTATTTTTATTTTTTGAACTCTATAAATTAAAAATAATTGGAATACAATGTATTATTGATATTATACTTAATTATTGAATATAACACAATTTATAAACAGAACCGAAGATTGAACCGATCAAAACCAAACAAAAACCAAAACCGAACCAAATTGAAATTGGACCAAATCGTGAGAACCACGGTTTGGTTCTGGTTCTCTCATTACAGAAACCGGAACCAACGGTTCCGGAACCAGCAACATGTCTACCAAAAGCCATACCGGAATTCAACAAATAACAATTTTATTTTGAGAAAATCACACATTTATAACAATTTAGAAAACCAATTTTCAAAAATACTATATCAAAAACTAATCTATAAAAATATCAGATTAGGTCTTCAAGGGTCTCTACTGGAGGTCTTATTCTCCAGGAATCTTCATGGGTCTCGAGTTATTCCAAAAGATTTTCACTGGAGATTTTGGTCACCGTAAGTCTCTACTAGGGATTTCATAAGGGTCTCCATGAGTTTCTTTCATATAATATTTTTAAAATTCATAATTTTAAAAATAATATTATTTACAAATTTTATTATTATAACATAAAAATTATGAAATGTATTATTATAAATTAAATTTTTTTAAAAGATACCTAAGATAATTAACTCTTTTATTTTTTACAACTAGGAGATTTTACCTTGCGTAGTACTTACTTAAACCTCAGCAAATGCGGCAACAGTCGTAGAAAGAACTGTGGAGCGTCTGGCGCCTCTTTACCTGGACCTTGATAAGGACAAAATTAAAAATATTTGGTGAGCGACCATTCACTCAATGAGTATACTACGTGAACTTTTTAAGGGTCCAATCTCCAGTTTTAAAACCAATGAAACTCTAGTACTCTACTGAAATTCAATGTTTCAGAAGATAAAAATAATTCTTTCTCATAAGTTTGCGTAAAACAATAAGCAAAACAGTGGCTGGAAACAAATTCTTTAAAAACAGAGCAGATAAAACTGAAAATCTCACAGAGTTCTTTATTTCGAAAGTCTCATTCTAATAACATAAATGGATCTAATTATATTGGAGAATTATAATACAGAATTCTTTTTTTAGCAGTAGAATTATAATACGGAATTCACCAAACTAGAATTACATATAAAATATAAATTCTGAAATAAAATTACTAAGATCTTATTAAACTAAAAAATAATATGTAGAACAAACAATATATAATATTTTTACAACTACAATTTACAGAAGAGCACGACTTGGGATTAGATAGATTACCCGAGAATACATATTTAAACTTCAAGAGGCTATCAACCTAGAGATGGTCACGGTTCATGAACTGGCGGTTCTGGTTCAAGAAAAGTTTAAACCTGAACCGGACCGTAGTTCTCCGGTTTGGGACGGTTTTGTTCCTATTTTGACGGTTAAACCGCAGGTTCTGGTCCGGTTCGGCTCTTTTGTTTTTGTACAATTGAATTAATTTTCATCTCGTTCTTGCTTGCGTTCTTTTTTTTTGCTTTGATAAAAATATTATTTTGTAGATATTAATTACATTTCTTTTTAATATGGAGATAATTTTTACCAATGTAAAAATAAAGATGCATTTGATGTATATTTTTTTTAGAATTACAACAATAATTAGAAGCAAATTAATACAAGTATAATTGAATTAATATACAAGTGAATTAATACAAGTGTAAGTGAATTGATACAAGTACAATTGAATTAATATACAAGTAAATTAATACAAGTGTAAGTGAATTGATCCAAGTACAATAGAATTAATATACAAGTGAATTAATACAAGTGAAATGATACAATACAAGTACAATTGGATTAATACAAGTGCAAGTGAATTAACACAAGTACAATTAAATTAAATACAAGTAAAACAAAATACAAGAATTAATACAAGTTAATTTATATAAGTGAAAAAAAAGAAGGGTTTGAA
>CAODLS013932401.1:0-18079 GCA_948243855.1 Flueggea neowawraea
CTCTCCTCTAATTCCTGTGAAGATCATCTTTTCGGACATGTATCTCTTAATGGACTTGAATTTTTGGCCTATAAGGCGGTCGTAGCGTTTGACAAGAATATGCCATTTTGAACGAAGCACGAACAAGGAAAAGATAAAGAGGGCTAAAACTGAAGAAAGTCCGCTGATAAGGAATAAACCTTGGAACCTCTCGAGTGTAAGAGGAGTTACGGTGTTGTCCACAGAGTCTCCAAATATAGCATCTGTTTGAGTACTGAGCCTTGCTTTCTCCATCTTTATGAGCGTTCCTTCCCCCCTTAGTGTTGCAATTGCCCATGACATGTTGTGAACCATCTCTGAACCTTTTGGGAAAACCTGAAAAACGTCTCATTATATGTTAGGAGGAAATAAATTTGACCATCTGAGTTTATTAATGTTTATTTTTTCACATTGTATTGCATATAATGTGGTAGTCTTTTCTGTTAAATGTTGATGTGACTCTCATAATTAATTTCTTATGAGCAAATTATTTTTTGACAAGTCATTTTATTTGCTCCCACTAAAGACCGAACCCACGACTCCTTAGCACTAACATTGTCACTACTACAATTGAGTTACAAGTCTATTGGTAGACTTTTTTTTTTTGACAAGTCAATTTATTTGCTCAAAATAGGAATCAAATTCACAATCTCTTAGTATTAGAGTTTACTTCAATACAGCTACAAGCCTATTAATGTTATGGACAATTATTGCAACAAATAAATTGTGTGAACCCGTTTATAATCTAATTGCTCGATTAATTTAACAATGTGCACTCAAGCCTTGCTTCCTTTTTTTTTTTTCTTTTTGTTTTCATTTGGAAGATCTTAGAGAAAATGATTTGATACTCACAAAGCCAAAACCATTGGTTGTAGATAGGGGAGATCCAACCATGGAATAATGCTTGCCATATTTAGCAAGAAAGAGTTTGATGTAAGGAATCTCGTCCACGATTACAGAGACTCCATCATCTTTGCTTCCTCTTGATAAAGCTTTCGCATATTCTTCTGCTGATTCGAACGGCCGAAGATGAGGATTTTGAAAGTTTAAGTTGTTAATACAATTGCTGGTGTACGAGCCAGAATGATATCCTATATGGTTATTTTTTGAGTTCAAATTGATCTGTTGAACTGTCAACATAGAAGTCAAAGTTGCCGTGTAACTAGAAGTCAATACCAGCACCACAAACACCCACATAATCACTACAAATCTTGATGAGTTGCTCAATGGCTTTTCCCCTGCAATATTAAATACAACAATCATATCATATAGCATATATACCGAACAAGGGTGGCATACAAAAAGTCGGTAAATTAGTTATTTTCTATTAATCTTTCTCATTTTTTCTAAATTTTTTAACTTTATAAAAAACATAAACATTCAATAGTTAAGAAGCTATTAATTAATTAAGATTAATGATTGACTATTAATAATTTAATTAATACTAGACACTAATATTCCTTTTTTTACAAAATTAATAAATATGGCATATGAAGGTTGATTAATTAATTTTTATTGGATTATTTTTTTAAATTTCTTAATTGTTTATATTTTATTTTATAATAATTCATAATTTAATTAATTAAGTTATTTATTGATGGATTAATAATAAAAATATTAATTTTTAATGATTGCGAGAATCTTCATCTTTTATAAAAATGATAAAACTTTTTTAAAAAAATTAATAAATATAATTATTTTTAAAAATAACTTAAAAAATTGAGTTAGGATTCCAAAAATCTATTTATGAAAATAGACATATTTAACAAGATAAGTTTGGTTGAATAGAGGTCTATGTATTATATGATAAAATTAGTTTAATTATTCATTTACCCGACCAAATTTGGATTGAGCTAATGTACTTTTAGACTAATATTCGTTAACCTCCTTTTAAAAAGTCATTTTTTGTGCCTGTGCAACATAACTACTTTAATTATCACCTCGAAAATGAGATAAAGAGCATGTGTCCAAAAGAACTATAGCTCATCCACCAAATTGATGATCCTAATCACAAAATTTTTAAAATGAAAAATGAACCAATTTATGTATATAGCTGAACATACATATGAAAGACTGAATTGAACCAATAAACTAATTGTATATTGTAACTGAAATTGTCTCCAGCGTTAAGAGGTCGCAAATCTCTTGTGAGAGTCAATTCATCAAAAACCAAACTGAATCATTCCATTAAATTGTTTTCAAAATTTTTGTTTTTATGTTAATTATTCTAATTTTTTTATAAATTAAATGAACATACCTAGACTCGGTTGCATATGTTAGTTTAGTCTACTATAGAGAATTTTACATCATTTGTAAACATTTGTTATTGTTATTTTTAGATTCAAAGCTCTGCCTTTTGATAGGTAAGAGTCGGTTCAGGATGCTTACAGTGAGCAAAAACAAGGGCCGAAAACGAGAACCAGAAAGCTGTCCCGATTTGCTGAGAACGCGAACCTTGAAACTCATCATTTGTTGGCTGCTCTATAACCCAAACTACGAAACCAGTGAATAGAAAAAGACCGGCACTTCCCAACCAAAGATCTGCAGCAAGTGGCTTCAAGAAAAACCACTTGCCTTTTTCATTTTGTTTTCGACCAACCACTCCAATACCTGGATCCGTAAATGACAACGTAAAATCAACGACCAAGGATCTGTTTGCCGTGATTGATATGGGTCCAACAGCTGCATCAAATTTCTGCTCTCCTCCATTTCACATGCGACAAATAAAACCATAAATCAATTAATGCAACTTTTTTGAGGCCATTTATTTGCTCCTTTCGGAAATTCAATTTTTAACTCATTATGTAGTATTGGAGTTGTAACTAGCACACAAAAACTACAAGTCTTTTGCTTAATTAATGTAATTGTACATAGTGTTTTCTTTTTTTTTGTTCCAAGAAAAAACAATTAGGCTATGTTTAGTTAAGAAAATAGTTTTTTGTTTTTGTCTTTTCTATTTTGTTCCTATTTTAATGAAATTTGAAAATATTTAATAAATATGTTTGTTAATCAATTTTTTTTAAACAATTTTTTTTCATCTCTGTTTTCTAATTTTATAGAAAAAAAAAAGAAAAAATTTCTCAACTAAACAATCCTTTAACTTTTTGACATTAAACAATGATGAAAGAAACATCAACATATTGTCCAGCATGAGTTTTTATTTTTTTCTTCAGATTAGGGATATTCTTATTTGTTTTAACTGTCTGAAATTAATATATAATAAAGATAGAATTAGAGAGCTCTTTCTGCAAACTCTGCCACTGAGGCACAGCCTGGGTCCAGTACATAGGATCTTTAATATATGGTATGCATTTCATCCGAAATTATAACTAGAAATGGGAATAAGGAGAGAAGTATACCCGAAGACGGACCTGATGGACAAGATCATCGTAACTTGCACTGGAGTGATTCCCGTAGGCAATAAACTCGCAGTGCACTTGATATGGCAGAATTGCGATGGCAGCCTTAAACACATCGATACAAAATCCGGAGGGATTTGTTTTTTTGGTTTGATGATCATATGTTACATTCAAAAGCTCCGGAAATCCTGAATCGATCGGAACTCCGATTCTTAGGCTTTCATTGGATGCGTTGCCTTTATCAAAGCTTCTATGAGTGTGTTTGCCATCAAATGCCTGACATTCATAAAGGCTCATCAAAATAACCAAAAGCATGGGGAAGGTTTTGGTTCTTATTTTGGATTCCATATATTTGAACTTGGTAATCACTTTCTCTTCTTCCTTGCTTGTTTATTTTTATATATGTATGGGAACTTTTTATTTTTATCCATGCAAGTATAATTTCTTAGAAATTGCAAAAAAAAAAACAATTTTCCATAAATTAAACGAGACTTTGCAAATTAATCTGATAGTCAAATTAACATAATTTCTCAGTCATTTGAAATCAAATGGCATGTTATAGTTGCTTACGTATTATTTTCGAAATATACGCTACGTGTGTGTTGTTTGAAGTTGGATATATATAAATAATTATAAATATATATAAATAAATTATAAATATTAAAGTCAACTAGAGAATTCAGGAGAGAGTCATTATCAGTTCGTTTTTCTATTTCTTTCTTGTCTTAATATGAAGGAAGGAAATGGTGAGGAAGAGCGACTTGCCTTGTCGACGGGTTTGTAGTCAAGGTGTGAAAAGTACAGAGCTGAACCCTTCAAGCAAGCAAATTGAAAAAATGCATTCAAATTCCTATTCAACACCTGCTAATATTCTAGTAGGATTCCTGTGAATTAAATCATGAATCTTATTTCCTAATAAATTTAAACCTCAATCAACACCACTACCTAATTGAGAACTTATCGGTGCTAAATGTTGATTCTTAGAAGGTGTTGTTTCCATTTTGGAGAATTCGTCAGCTTCGGCTTTTGGACTGTTTGCCAGATTTTCTTAGTTGAAGATTTTTTTTGGTTCGTTCCAATTGGGTTTCTATTCTGAGTTGAGTGCGGTTCTTGGGTGCTAAAAATTGCAGGACTTTTGATACTCAAGTCTCTCTGATGAAGATGAATTTGCAAGAGTTTCTTTTTTTTTTTTTTGCTAAAACTTGCAGGAGTTCATAATTTTTTAATACATTCAAACATAATGTCTTTATTTCATTTTACGATGAATATATGAGATGTGTCTAAAAGTTGAAATGTACAAATTTTGTATATTTGGACCGTTGACATGGAGACAGAGGAAAGGTATGAGAACATATGAAACAGAGAGATGAGGGAAATGGGTGTATTTTTGTCTTAAAAAACATTTTTTATGGGTCCGCGATGCTGCATCAATATATTTATTAATAATAATCTTCTCTGTATATGTGTTCCACGTTATTACAATATTTTTATTTATAGTTTAATTATTTTTTAATATAAATATATTCTTTTAAATTTTTATAGTCAATTTTCATCATATAAAATAAGAAAAAAAGTAAAATTATGTAATAACAAACTTAATTGAATATACTTAATTTTTTTGATAAGTCGAATACGCTTTTTAATATGTTACATATAACGATATTACTATGTTACATTTAAGCACAATCTTTAAATTTAAAATAAAATATTATTACTATAAATATCCATGATAAAAGAGATATACTACACAATAATAATATTTAGATAATAGTTTATCCTAATTATAACTTTTTAATTTAAATTTATTAATAAAATAAAAAATTAATTATGCTAACATAGATAAATACTTTTAGTGTGAGATATTGTTAAATACAAATAGAGATAAATACTTATATGAATAAATACTTATCTGAATAATTTTAAATTTGATATTTAAAATATTAATTAGTTATGCTAATAGAGATAAATATTTATTGTGCCAGATATTGTTAAACACGAATAGAGATATATATTTATACGAACAAATTTAAATCCATTTAAAAATAAAAGGTTTTCTTTAATTAATTATTTAATAATTATAGTAATTTAAAATTGAGAAGAGAGATAAAAGTGTCTAAAAAATTTTCTCCACATCTTGATATTTATAAGGGTTATGATTAACTAACGAAAATAAAATCCAGAGATTGAAAGGACCAATTTTAGAATTACAGATAACCTCGATAGATAATACCCTAACACATAAGGACTACCAAACAATTGGCCCTGATATCTAAATGCATGAAATATTCATTAAAAATACGTCAAATTATATAATGTCCTTCGACTTATCGACCATTCAAGTAAAAAGAATGGGAACTACTCTAAGAATGTGCTGTGTCATGTTTTGAAAAGTCTAGTTAGACTCTAATTTTTCTTAAGTTGATTTTATCAATAAATTTGTCATCTGGTATCTACATTGACAATCGTATAAAACAAGACGTCCAAAGAAAAAATTACACCAAGTAAAAAAAAAATAGAAACAATATTTAATAAGGAATATTAGAAAAAAAGTGACTTCTGTTAAAAGTTTTGTTGTGTCTCATATTATTAAAAAGAAAATTTTTTTGCTACACAGTCGTACACCAAATCAATCAGAAAATGATATGCAAATAATTGAATTCACTCTTGCATATATTCTAAGGAAAATTTCATTTTCTAATTGAATTGGTCATACACCAAGTATAGCTAATAATTTTCCTTATTAAAAACCTATGTTGGGGAGTAATTTATTTTGTGTGACTGGATTGAATCTGCTGTAATCATACCTCTAAATAATCATTAATCCCATCCAACTGGGATCGTCCACATGGACTTCAAACTCACACAATTTTGTCATTAAAAATTATTTCGATAGTTGAGGAGAGAAAAATACTTATAAACAATTATTGATTTTGATTTCTAAACAACACGAGAATCATAATACATCAATAGCTTTTCGCTTAAAGACTAAAGAGTGCTAATTATTGTGGAACATATTCTCAATGATTGTCAGTCCAAAGGATTTTAGCAACCTTCTTCACGAGGATGAGGCCCTTGACTCGTTTGGATGCAGGGAAGGTGATTCTGATGATAATTCTCTCCTAGGACATTTTTCCTCTCCACTCTTAGGTAAGAGGGTGCTCGAGGAAGAACTTGTTGAATGAAGGAGGCCATCTCCTTGAGCATCCCAACCCTCTTACGTTTTGTTTATTAATTCCTTGTTGAGAGAGATTGTGGAGATAGCGGTCTCAAAAGTTGCAATTCCTCTAAAAGCTCCCATTGCCCTTGGGGAGTTGACAAGACTATTAACATCTTTTGCTTCTTCCTTGAGATGTCCAACCATCTGCGAGCATGTGTAAACCACATAAAAGTGATTTTGATTAATACCTATTATGGAAATCTTTAGTGGCAATTAATGAAATCAAGAGCTGGACAAGGTAGACCATGTCCTTAACGATCATTAAGCTTTACCCTACCTAGATGCACAGCTTTAACCTTTAAAAATTGTCTTATTCGATTGATAAAAATTGTCTCATTAGTCGTTTGAGAGAAGGTGTTTATAAGTGAGACTTAACTTCAAATTCTAATCAATCAATGGAAGAAGTATGGCCCAATTGACTCTTTTTTACTCTATTGAATTTCAGAAAGTTAACAAAGAGAGTAATTCTTTAGCTACATTACTCCATCTATACAGTTAAAAGTCTTTTAAAATTGAGATTTGTCATTTAAATATTCGATGAAAGTACTATTGAATACTCTTTACCAAACCAATGTCGAATTTGTGGTTCTATTTGTTTTTTCCTTGTACGAAATGTAGTTTCTTTTCAATTAACGGCAGATTTTCCTGATTGTAATGTGAATGGACACTAAAGAATCCGAATCTGTTTTCTTAATCAGTATCTTTAGAAAAAGGGAAGATATAGGCCTCCCCTGTTACCTCTGCCTGTTAAAAATCTGCATATTTGACTCTACTTCAACTTTTCCAGAAATGCATAATGTATTTGCATGCTCTGGCAGAGTCTGTATTGCATATCATTTGCACAACAAAAAGGGAGGAAAGAACCGAAAACAAGGAAAATGGGGCAACATCAATTCTTACTTCTTTTGTCCAGTGAGTCAATTTTACAACTTACTACTGAATGATATTTGTAAACATCGGTAACTCACATCTTTAACTGTTAGGATACTTCACAGGTGCACAAAGAAAATATTTCCTTGTGTGCTTCCCTAGGAAACATTTTTTCGTTCTGTAAAGCTGATTCTCCTCTTCACATTTGTAAATTATTCTGCAACTTCTTTGGTACAAGAATAAAGTACGCCAAAAATTCTGTATTACCCTCAGCAACCTTCAATGGAGACTTAATCCATCCTTTGTCACAAAATCCAAAATTTTCCACACCCTTAGTGATCTTCTCAAGAACCTACAATATGGAAAGAAACCATCTGAAATTGTTACAGCAATTACATCGTTGATGTATTGCAGTAGTTCCATAAATATCATTCAAGAGAAAGAGCTATCTAATGTAAAAATTACATCCATGTGCTACCAGCGAGTGGATGAAATCGCTTTTCCTTGGTGACTCTATGCTGGCTCAAAACGGAACGGCAGTGGAACTATACCTTGTGTCGTATATAAAAAAATCTAGTCATCAACAAAATAAATATGCATAATGAACTGCGCTAATCTTAGTGAAGAATAGTATATAAAATATCAGCTTTCATGTTCCAAATGTTATACTACCTCTTGACATGTCTTCTTCCTGGTAATGCATATAGACTATGCAATTGTTGCCTTCAAATATTGTCAATTTGAAGTGGATATGAACTGCGCTAATCTTTTGTCTTTTAAACCAGTCATTTCATTTCCTGATATTGTCATTGTGGAGAGTGTGCACTGAACGTTCTTGGATTCATGGTAATTTCCAAATCGATAAAAATGTGATCCTCTTTCCTTAATTATTGTTTACTCTCTGTCGGTGCTGAGGAGTGTTCATCATCCATCCTGCAGCACTCAAATTTCAATTGGCCCTTCCTGATTTGTTTTCTGAAGTTTTATTTTCTCTGTGTCTACAAGCAGAAGCCATCATCCTTTGTCAGACCTATATCTGATGACGGCATGTGGAGGATTATGTTTCACATTGTTATAAGCGGATGGTTTGCTTTTTAGCCTTCCTTCTTGCAATCATGTCTTCACTGGTGTAGTTGTGTTGGCAACTTCCCAAACCTTGGAAATCTCAAAGCCCCAATACAACAGTGATGGAGCATGGACTCTTTAAGTTTTTTCTTTTGGTTCTTTGGCATGAAATCCAATCTTTGCAATTTCTGTACGACTAAGGGGTAAGCGTTCAATTGTTTAGACTGAATGACTGAACTGAATTGAGTTTTAGTCCTTTATCCATCTTAATTATCCTTGATATTTGCTGGCTCTGAGAGAAGTAGGAGTTTATCACAAAACATTTTGAACTGTGAAAACTCGGACTTGCAACCTTAGTGAAATGTTAAGTCCATCTTGGCTTGCTCCACATAATTATACTGTTGCATATATATCCATCAGCCATGTTAAGTCCGTGTGTGTCATTTCACAAAAAAAAAAAAGACTCCATGTGGGTTTCTTTGTCTTTTTTCCTGGGAACTGTCATGTGGGTTTCTTTGACAGTTGGAGCGTTGCATTTTTTTAATATAGCATACCAATGACAACCCAATAAACAAGACCATGGCTCTGAATCCTCCACCACCGTAATTATCATCATGTCCATTCACCACTTTGGCAACCATGACTCTCTGGAGGATTCAGAGCATCAATCCTTAGACTTTCCGTAAACATTGCGAATGGCAGAGAATGTGGTTTGTTTCTTGGCTACAAACATGGATGTTTTTTTACCGGAGATTACTGAGAGGTGTTCGAAAGCATGCTGAATTTGTCAGAAATGAATCGAACGGCATGCCAGCTTTCTTGGAACTGGCAGAGAAAATGGAGGACAGAGAACCTGAAGTCCGTGGTTTGCTTGAACTGGCAATTTACCTTGCTTTTGACGTCGAGGATATTCTTGACGAATTCCAGCTTCGCCATCTAAAAAAGGGTTTCAAGGATCTCAAATATAGAAATCAATTTGCTTCAAAGATGTTAGATATGGTCTCCAGAATTGCCAACTTATCCGTGAAGATTCAGATGTACAATTTAGATGTTCCATTGGAGGATTTAAGCTCTATTCCATCAAACATGACACTGCCTCAACATGTAGGAGATGCAGTGCTGCGGGGAGAAGTGGGTCTAGTTGGCATGGAAATGCCGAAAAGGAGGCTGATTGGGTGGCAAGTTCAAGAAGATTCAATTTTCAAAGTCATCTGTGGTAGGAATGGGAGGGCTTGGTAAAATTGCACTTGTCAAACATGTCTATAATGATCTTGAAGGACAAAAAAATTTTGCCATCCTTGCCTGGATCACTTTGTCACAATCCTTCAGTGTTGAGGAAATCTTGAGAGATTCAATTTGTCAAATTGTTAATGGAAGCAGGCTTTTTATGCCTCAAGGAATTTAGACGATGGGCAGCTGTGGTCTGATAAAGGTAATTAGGACCATCCTCAATGATAGCGTATGTGTGGTTGTTATTGACAATTTTTGGAACTCAGAAGCATGGGATGCAATCAAATATGCGTTCCCTCTTGGTAAGTATGGAGGCCGAATCATGCTTACAACGCGTAATCACAATGTAGCCCGTGCTGCCTGCTTTGAGTTTAACGGTGATGTGTATTTTGTGGAACCGTTGTCTCCTAAAATGGCTTGGGAATTACTTCATAAAAATTTTCAAGGTGCCCTTCATATTGGATATATGCTGCTGAAGATATGTTAGGCGGGTTGTAACCTCAGGCCGGGAGGCGTTATCGCTTCCCGGTCCGGTAACCCGTCATCTTGCGGGAGGATGAACTACATATGTTAGGCGTGAGGCTAGTGACATTTACTTTTTTAAAAAAAATATTTAAATTTGACTGTTGTATCAACAGATTTACTCCAACGGTAATATTACCATTATAGTACCGTTAGGGGTTGAAAAATTACCCTTTTGGTCCCTAATGACTAGTTTTACCCATTTTCCTATAAATACCCCATAAACATATTTTTTTCTATCATTTCTTCACTTCAAACCCCCATTTCTCTCCCCAAAACTCTCTCAACTCTTAAAATTTCTCTCCAAATATTTTTTCAAAGGATCCCAACGATTTTTTAGATTATTTTTCAAACAACAAAAATAAAACAATGGAAAAATTTGCACTTGCAAATATTTCCTCTTCTTCTGATGATGAGGAGTACAAAAAAATTCGAGATAATTTCAAGCAATCTATTTGGAATGATGTTGAAGTGTTCATTCAAATAAAAATTATGAACTTTATTTTAATGTATTTTTTATTTTAATGTAATATTTTTATTTTAAAGAATTATTTTTATTTGAATGAACTATTTTTATTTTAATGAATTTGGGGTAGAAAGTATTAAATGAAGTAGTAAATAAAAGTTGGGGGATTAAAATAAAATTATGTTTAGTGGAAAGTTGAGTAGGCGTCCTGTGAGACTCTTAAAGTAGCTTCTGCATTACGAATGAAAAAGTTAAGGAACTAAAAACTGGAGACTTTAATAAAATAATAATAAAAATACTGAGTAGGTGTCCTGCGGAACGACTTCAAGAATCCTGAGTTACAAGCAGCCTTAGAAGCATGTGGGGGACTACCTCTAGCCATAATAGACAATCCTGACAATCTTATTGCCAAAAAATACCAAAAGGATTAGCCAAGTATTGTTACTTAGTTACTATGACTTGCCATTCTTTTAAAAGCTTGTCTACTTTATTTAAGTTTGTTCCTAGGAGACTATAAAACTAATTGTTTTGATTTGATTCGTTTTCGTATTGCTGAAGATTTTGTGGAAGAGAAGGAGGTTATAGCATTGGCAGAAGTTGCTTGCATTGGAGGGTATAGCATTGTTGTTGCCTTATGCCCATTTGTTCAGTTCAACCTCGTTTGGATTGTAGGGAGTATGTCAAGTATTTTACATTGTCTAAGTAGAGTGAGTTTATAATCAAGTGACAATCCTCTTCCGACAATGTGCCTTTTGAAAGTGAGTTAGGCCTAATATTAAATTGGTATCAGAGCCACTTCTAGTACAATAGTTTTGAGGCGGTGTCTGACTATGTGTTGTCCTTTGCTCATTAATTATTCAGTCCGATTAAAGCTGAAAAGGTATGTCAAGTATCTCATATTGCCTAAATTGAATTGGTGTCATGAGTTTATTATTCAGTGGTAATTCTCTTTTTATAAGGTGTTTTTAGGAGCAAATTAGACCTAATTTAACAAGCTCATTGATAGAAGCTCCGTCAAAGTAGCTTCCCTAGATGACGACCATTTGTCGCATTAATGTGTTTTTACAAGAAGCTCTTCTTTCCAAGTCTAAAGATCAGAGCTTCGCAATGATGGTCAACTGCAACAACATAACGTGGCCGCAAAAAACTCGACGGATATGTCTTCAGAAAACCTGGCCATAGTTTGGCGAAGTGCCCATGGAACTTCGATCTCTTTTGGTGTAGGATTTGGCAAACAACTTTCTGTTGATAGTTATATCTAGCAGTAATTTTGGGCAGGTCAAGGTGCTGGATTTGGGTTAAACAAAGTTGGAAGGTTGTTCCAAATCAAATCACCAAACTGTTTAACTTGAGGTATTTCAGCTCGAGAAGCAGTAAACTGAGAGTCATTCCATCTTCAATTGGGAAATTACAGAACTTAAGGACACTAAAACTGTACGGCACATGTGTCACCAAATTGCCCCGTGAAGTTTGAATCTTCAACACCTTCGTCATCTGATAGTGTATCATGAACAAAGAACAAGCAACCCTTTAGCTCTACCTAAGATGAATGGTTTTGATGCAATCTGTAGCATAGGATGTTTTTATTCTCTTAATTAAAAAGCTTACTAATCTTGGCCAATTGTGTGTGGAGTCAGTAGATGAAGATATCATTGATTTGCAAAACATATCTTCACCTTCTCGCTTCCTCCGATGGTTGATCTTGTGCGGACGTTTGGCAATGGTTATAGTGGTCATTACTTCATAAAACATAACTTTGATTGATGATTATAGCAAATTCTATTATGTGTACTTGTTGTATTCCAAAGATGAGGCAATGGTAAAGTGGTCATTACCACAAAAAGGACTCTTAAAAAAGAGTCATCCATAATGATTGATAATTATAGTCATTTGATGACTCAGAATAAATTTGAACTATTAAATATTATAATCATAAGAGTATGTGTATGAAAGTACATGATAATTTTTTGATTAAAAAGTAAGTAATAAGTTAAAAAATTAAGTGATAATTTCACACATTAAGTAACTACGTCAATTAAAAAAATAGTTTTTAAATTTTTTTAATAATTTTTGTAATTAAAAAAAAAAAGAATCCCAACTACTTAATTTTTTTCTCGTTATTTAATGTGATCAAGAGTTAATTATATACCTTTGTTACTTAATTTCTTTTTCATGACTTAATATTAGCATCAATTACTTATTTTTAGCGGTGGTTATTTAATTTAAGCTTGGGCCCTGGTATTTTAGTTTTGAAGTCCTGTTACTAATACTTTATCGGTGACTTAATTTCAGTCTTCCTCACTTAATTTTGGGACTGATTACTTAAGTATTGAAGCTCACTTACTTAATTTGCGATACAATTACTTAATTTGGAACCAGTTACTTAATGTACTGTTACTTAATTTTGGAGGCTCATTACCTAATTTTTTCGTAATTACTTATTAGTCATCGTTACTTAATTGTTGAATAGAAACTCAATTTAAATTTCTAGAAGGTTATTTAATTATTGATGCTAAGTTACTTAATTTTAGGTAAGATTACTTAATTGTTATCATATTAATTAATATAAGGATAATTTACTTAATTGTACACTTAATTTTATCTTGGGCTAGTTACTTAATTATTGAAGTCTGATTACTTAATTTTGGGCAATATCACTTAATTTTGATGGGCTATTACTTAATTTTGCTTCTATTTACTTAATTTTTGGTCCATTACTTAATTTAGTTTTGGTTACTTAAAGTGAACCAACGTTACTTAATTGTCTGACCTGTTACTTAATTTTAACTTGTACAAGTTACTTAATTAGTGACGCATTACTTAATTGTACTAGAGGTTACTTAATTTTAGTTTGGGCTCGTTACGTAATTATTGAAGCCTAGTTACTTAATTTGGATGACCCGTTACTTAATTTTGGGCATAATTACTTAATTTTGATGTCCCGTGACTTAATGTTTGGGCTGCTTACTTAATATTTGTGGCCCGTAACTTAATTATTGTGCGCGTTACTTAATTTTTTTCAAGTTACTTAATATCAATATCCCTTACTTATTTGTCAGACTTGTTACTTAATTTTAGGTTTTGGAAGGTTACTTAATTATTGATGTGTTACTTAATTTCACAATGGGCAGGTTACTTAATTTTTTCAGCGTTGTTACTTAATGGTGGAACAAGTTACTTAATTCGACCTTCTTGAAGGTTACTTAATTATTGATGGAAAGGTACTAAATATTTGACAAAGGTACTTAATTGTCGACCTGTTACTTAATATGGAGATTTAGTTACTTAATTTAAGGAGTGATTACTTGATTTGCTCATGGACTTGCTATTTAATTATACGAACACAGTTACTTATGGTTGAACGCAGTTACTTATTTTCTATACCATGTTAGTGAATTACTGTGTCGGGTTATTTAACTGATGCCACAATTACGTTATTATGATTCCATGTTACAATATGCGGGCAAAGTTAAGTTAATTTCAGCTTTTATACGGTGACTTAATTATTGAATCCCTACTACTTAATTTGTGGCCGGATTACTTAATGTTAACTTCGGTAACTACTTCATTTAATTTTTTTGTTACTGGGTTGGTAAATTAAATGCATGGAAATAAATCTAAACAACCAATAACTTTGCATAACGAGAGGACGTTCCATGAGTGAACTCACACCAGTTCTTTGTTTTGTTCTTTCTCATACTGTATGAAAAAAAAATTGTTGAAATTTTGCTAAGGAAAAAATGAAAATTGGGAGAGGTATTTTGCTCTTGATATGACCAAGTTAGAAGATTTGCACACCACTGAAAACTGAAGTAAAGGTATTTATTGGTATGAAGTTTGATTTGGTGAGGTCATTATATATGATATAAACTGATAAGAATTTTTTTTTGCAAACAATTATATTCGGATGTGGCATTTTAGAATCTGAGACAGCTGAGAATTACTCATGGCTTTTGCGTCAGTTTGTCCAATGCATGGGCGGGGGGAAACCCACCTCAGTGGTAACGAATGGAGATCTAAGCATGAGCTTAGCAATTAGATAAGTGCTTGCCGAAGCGACGCATAGGCTGTGTTCGTACAATCTAAAAAAATGCCACACGTCATGTGAAAGATCCTAAGTTTGCTGATGCTTTCACAAGGTTAATGTTCCAAAGAATTGATGTTGAACAATTTGAGTTGGAGTGGCAAAAATTAATCTTGTTGCAAGACTTGTCTGACAATCAATGGGTGGCGGATTTGTGGGAGTCGATACATCACTTTGCTTGACAACCACATACGAAAGCGACTATACAAATTGTGGATATTTTGATTTTTTTTCTGAAGCACATAACAAGATGAGTAGATATTGTAAGTTCATGTCCGTACTTGTTCATTAATATAAGTCTTAGATATTTAATTTTAGGAGTACTTAGTTACTTAATTTGGGAAGTCAATACTTAAATAAGCCACCCGATTACTTAATTTTAAAAGTTTGATACTTAATTAAGCCACCCGATTACTTAATTATTGATCGGTTACTTAATAATTACCAATTAAGTCAATATGTGCTAAACATGTCTAATACTTAATTTTTGCTAAAGTTACTTAATATGAGTATATAATTACTTAATTTATTAATGAGTTTTCAACTCGAATCGAGTACGCAAACCTGCATACATAATGTGTTCAAAGACACTGTCTCCTGCCTGGAAATTACTCTTGTTACTTACCCATATTGTGTACAAATACAAAGTCTACTGCATGAAAATAAATGAACTTCCCTTACCCATATAGTGTACAAATATAAAGTCTCTTCCGTGATGATCTCGGAGGATCTGTTACTTCATGATGAATGCCTTTACATACACTTGCAGCTTCTATACTATATATGTTATGTACATTTGTAGGTGGTGGAAACTGCCATGTGTACAAAAAAAATGTGAGCCAAAAATAATATTTATACGCAACATGTTTTCATCAGTTTAATTGCGTGCACAAAAAACCAGCACAAAATAAAGTCAGCATCTAATATATTTCTCTCTCAGGGTAGTCGCTTGCGTAGTGGCTGGACTGCTTACTGCAGCTGCCTCGTTTCTTTGCCATGCTTCTTCCTGTCTTTAAAGGTCCAGTAAGCAATAGCTTCGCATAACACATTCCCACGCTCTTTGTTCAGCTCGTGATTGCTTATTTAGTACATGATTTCCTACCTACTTGGATTGACATCACTATCGAAGCTTAGTTGTTCCTTCATGTGAAATATTAACAGCAATCAGAAAATTGAACTAAAATGTTTAGCATATAATTCCTACCAATTCAAATAGGGTTGGAGTACTTACGAAATCATCAAACTTATCGATAAGACGCATATACTCTATGAAATATGTGCCACATCCAAACCTATAAAAACCAAAAAAAGGCGATATTCACACGAACAATTATCAAGGCAACATGGTCAACACAGCCACTACAGTATTAAAAACAATACTCATAAATTGCCCTGCTTGCGAGATGCGATCACTTCAACCGAAAATGCTGCCAAAGCCTGTTTTTCATAAAGCAGAATATGATTAGGTTAAAATTCACAATGTGATAGCCATTTGTCTAGAAAAACCAGCTTCATTAAGATTACGATGGAAATTATTAGCATGTAAAATCACTTTACCGTGAATGTGCACGGGATTTTGTTTAGCAACAACATACCATTCTTTGGCACTCGGCAACCCGTCCAATTTCGTCCGCCCACCTACAACTATCCAGCACGTAGCTCTTTTGACCAATGAAATCTACTACGAACAAATACTAATGACTAGTTTGCTCATCCAGTTTATCAAGCGTGGGAATGCAAACCTACAAGAAAATCCAAAGATGTTACTTATTCATCATTGATACCATTTTAAACAAATAACTCTTACCCGCCAAACATTTGTTACTTCCCCGGGGTAAGTTTTGACCATTTTGTTCACAAAGCCATAATCGACGGTGCAGCCATGTGTAAAACGCTTTCCTGCTTGAAATAAACATCCCCTCTACATTAAAAGACACCATCACAAATAAATTAATGTGAAGCTAAACATGAACAACGGTCAAGAACATTTACCGAAGATGCATATGGCAAGAACTAAATTTTGAACCTCTCGAAGGTCCTTTGTTGTTACCTTTGCCAATAAATTGACTACCAAATCAAGAACCTAATAGCAAATACTCCAATTATTAATGCCACTGCATACAAATGTTTTGCAATTTTACCACATTTGTAACTTGATGACAAGGCTTCAAGCATTCTAAATCTTCTTTTGAAGCGTAGCCACTCTCACCGCCGAATATGTAATCACTAAAAGCATCCGACATTCATATTTGTAACTAATCAAAGTATTACTAAACCACCACATAACAAAAAAGTTTCATACATTTAACAAATCACCTCATGTCAAAAGACTTTCCATTAAGAATGAAATTATAAATGTCTTCCACTGGATATGCTAACATCCTTAAATCTGGTGAATTCGAAGAATTTCCGCTATCACACTGACAAATTTAAAAACACACAAAGGTTTATTACAGTACTACATCAAATAACATCTTTGTCCTAAATAAGAAAATGAAGGCACCTAAATATCCTAGGTGTCAAACATGTTCATATTAGCAAGAAAAATTCAAATTATACCAACTTAAGCATAGTTGTCTTCTTTGCTTTAAATTTATTGGTCTTTCCTTCCGGTTCGAAAAGTTGTTTCTTCTACAATTCATTGGTGCTCCGCAACCCATCATGTTTGGACCTTCTATGATATTTTATTTCTTGGTGAGACATGCTTCACAGAGGTCCCACTTTCAATGTCCAATACTTATTTCGCCTCCAAAGTCAGGGTGATACTACAATGAAAACTCATAAAAAAAGTTCTTATTGAGGAGTCTAGTTACTTAATATCAGTCTCAATTACTTAATTTTATGGGATAGTTACTTAATTGCAGCTCTAATAGTTATTTAATTTGGCAACTAGTTATTTAATTTGATCGGTTACTTAATTTTGATAAATTAAGTAACCATGACAGTTATTTAATTTATGTTGAAATTACTTAATATGAGTCTCAATTACTTAATTTATTAAAGGAGTCTTCAATGATGACTCTTTTTTAGAGTCTTCATTGTAGTACCACCCGCAAAGTCAACAGTAAACAACATCAAAGAAAAGATCCATTTTTTCTTTATATCATATAATTGAGGAGCAAATCTTAGTATTGACAAACTTTTCTTTACTTTGGTTTAGCAAAGTGTTAATATGCATAATTGAATATTCCTATAAGATCATACAACGTCTTCATTTATTTCTCAACGAATGACATATGACCATTTTC
>CAODLS013933483.1:0-14135 GCA_948243855.1 Flueggea neowawraea
CATAAGTAGATCACAATCTAGAATTTGTTGTTGCAGATTTGTGTAGTTTGTTAGTTGTTTCCTGTGTAGAAAGTTGATCTATAAATTGCTTGACATTCTTGGTTTACAGAGCCAAAAAATCTTCCAAAGAGGGCAAGAAAAAGAAGAAAAGGAAGAAGGGGACGGAGCAGCAGGAAGATGTGGCTTCAGATGAAGATATTGTGGAGGACCTGGTACTTAGTTCCGATGAAGATGGATCTTTCAGTGACTCTCCTGCTCACGAAAATGAGGAGAAATCGGTTCGTGGTGGCGTTAAGAAAAAACTTTTTAAAACATCGTCAAAGAAGCCGAAGAAGAAAGATTCAGCGAGTCAATCTTCTGATGATGCAGCAAAATCTCTGGCTGCTAAACAGGAGGGCAAGAAGCCGAAAGCTCCTACATTGTCGTCAAAGAAGAATGCAGAAGCTCATTTAAAAAGGGCAAAGAAGAGGAGGAGAACCAATTGATGCTTGAGCACACAATTCTTGGAGCAGAAACAAGGGAGGAGATGTGATCTCATTTGTTTTGTTATATGGTCTCCTAATTTGACAGCTTTTAGCTAAGCCAATTTTGTGAAAACCGATTATAGCTGCCGGAAACTTTTTGTACTTATATCAAATGAGTTGGTAAATTGTAGCTAAAGAAAGGAATTCTAGTTACTGAACGAGAAAAAAAAATCAGAAATTCTATGACGGCGGTTAATTCAATTCGTGGTTACTCAAAATTGGACCTGATCAGAGTCTAGTCACTAATCTCAATTTCTTTCCTAGAATGCCAATCAGGATTTGATTTGAGTCCGAAATGTTCACTTTCGCGGTTTCGCGCATACCATATGGGACTCAAAATGAAATTGTTACTTGCATTTTTGGACAGAAATCGATATTAGTGACCATACTGCGATCCAGTCCAGTTTTGAGTGATCGTGACTGAAATTAACCCTTTATGATACGTTAAAATGTTGTGACAAAATAGTGGACTAGTCTTTTAGCTTGCAAAACAAATGAAAAAAACTGTCTATGAACAACTACATAGTGGTTCCATTGGGCGTGGTAATGATCCGTCGTTCCGTTGGGCTAATATTATGCTTCTTAATATTTGAAAAGTTATTTTAAAGATATTTTTTCCTATTACTATTTAATTGTTGATTGATTGATTATTAAAATAGAAAATATAAATATTAAAAAATTAAAAATAATTAGGTATGATCCATTTAGTAGAATATAAGAGATATTATTTTCAAGGAGTTAATAATACCGATTATCACAAAAATTTTCGTTTTGCTTAGATTTGGTTACAAAAAAAAATGTTATACAGTGGTCACTATTTTTTTTGCTTCAAGAAGGTCACGTTGGCCCTAAAACTCGACAGACTGGACACAGACAGGTCGTCGGATCGGTCAGTCAATGGTTACTTTTTTTTTGCTTCAAAAAGGTCATTTTGCCCAAAAAACTCGACAGACTGAACACAAATAGGTCGCTAGATCGGTCAGTCGGGTTGGGTCAGACCTTACACTAATTGTCATGTCTGCAAGAAACTTGTCCATGAAAATAGATGTAGTACGATTACATGACACTTTATGTCAAGTCTGTCGAGTTTTCGGGTCAAAGTGACCTTTTTGAAGAAAAAAACAATAACGACCATTGTATATCATTTTTTTCTTTTGTGACTAAACCTAAACAACGTGCAAATTTTTGTAACCACCGATATTATTAACCCTATTTTCCAAACATGGTGTTTAATTGGAAAAAAAATAAAGGCATAAAAGAGATAATAATAAAAGATAAAAGAGATATTAATAAAAAAAAGATATAAAATATGATATTTAATTAAAAAAAGAGAGATATAAAATGTGGTGTTTAATTAAAAAGGATATAAGATCTGGTGTTTAATTAAAAAAGATGATTTTTAATTAAATAAAGATATAAAGAGCTAATAAAAATTTAAAAAAGCAAACAATTCTTAATAGGTAATGTCCACTGCCACCCTTTAGTCGGTTAATGCGAACCAAAGAAAATATAACCTATTATTAACACAGCAAACTCTACCTTCAGTCGACTATTCCATTATTACCTTCAGTCTAACTAGATGACTTTAATATTTAGTTATATGATATGATATAATATGATTGGACATTTGAAATTTAAGTATAAATCAATTGAAAATTCTAAGATCTGTATAATTATTTAATTTTGTCGAAATTTAACTTTCTTGCCAGAGAATTTTCGTGGAATGACCTTTTTATTTTCCACTCTTAAATATTTTTAAAATCATTCGACGTTTAAAGTTAATGACTTTTTTATAAGTTATTTTATTTATTTATGCCGAAAATTAAATTATCAACCCTTTGGTATTGTAGTTAATATGAGATTAGAGACTATAAAAATTATTTCAGTAAATTTATTAATTATAATATCAAATAAATAGGAATATTTAGTGTAACAATTTGTTTTTAAATTATAATTTGAGACGGAATTAAGAAAAACGAGAGGCAAGTGGTATCCTTCCTAATAACTTATTATTTGGTACGTATTTCCTCTTAGCTGTGATTAATATACTAAGATATGGTTTATTTTGTTCAAATTAGGCAATGGTGACATGTGTTGCTCTTACCATAGTAAGAGCATCATGATTAAGGCATTGTTTAGAAAAGAATTAAATTTATGCCCATTTATACCTAACTTGATATGTTTTTTCATAAATTAGATGCCATACATGGATATGTTAGATACTCATAACTAATCTTGGATGTTTTTTCCTTAAAGTTCTTCGTCGAACTTATAAATATAAGGGGCAATAATATTATTGTTTATGTGTTTTATTGTAATATTTCATTGCGTTACTAAGTTTTAAAAAGACTCTTATTACATCCCTGCGTGAAAACTATGTCAGTCCGGAACATATCCTAAACACCTAATTCTAGTATTTGTTCCTTCCAGTTTGCATATAAATATTTTATGTAGAATCTGTAATACCATAATTAAGTATTTAGGATGTGTTTTGCGTTGATACAGTTTACAAACAGATATGTAATATGAGTCTTTTTAAAATTTAGGGATGCAGTGAAAATTTATGATAAAATACAAGGACGCTATAGTAATTGCTATTAAATATAAATACCTAAGAAAATCTGGTCCGATAGATTTTTTTTCCTTTGGTTTTGATTTGATTTCTTTATGTGGTACAACATACCGTACAAACGATCAGATGATGCATTTAGCTATTTAATTCGGGTTATTTATGCAATTATCGATCAGATCATGCCATGCATCGTTTAGAAACTTATCAGAACCTTTATAAATTACAATTAATTATTTTTTTCTCTCAAAAAAATAAAAAGAAGAAAAACTTAGAAGTTGTTTAATTGAGAAAAAAATTTCATTATTTTTTAAAAAATTAGAAAATAGAGATGGGAAAATGAAAAAATTGTTTAAAAAAATTTTTGATTAGCAAATATATTTTCTAAATGTTTCTCAAAAAATAAAAATAAAACTAAAAATAAAAAATTATTTTCTAAACTAAACATAGTTTGACCTTTTGGTGTTTGCACACCTGTTCGAAAAGTAAATAATAAAAATTATTTATATGTGAAGTCATTGAGTGAACAGCCTTATTTACATAACAATAGTTTAAAGAAATTCAGATAGTGTTTCAATAACAATTTTTTTTTTACAGAAGAATCAAAACGTTTATGCTTTAAGATTTTCTTCACTTTTTAATTACCATCAGAGTGCCGAAACTTTCTTGCTCAACACTATGAGAATTTGGATATAAAAATTTTATTAAATTTTATAATTTTGCTCCCATTTTGTGTAGTGACATATTTGGTGTTATTATAGAATTGCCCTAGGGGCTGGCGCCAAAATTTACAAGAATATAATTGGTGTGTGCGGAGTTGCCATATATTACAAATTACCAAATATATATCTTTCAATTATAAATCCTAGTATATTACAAAAAATATAGAAAAAGAAGCCAAATATATCACAAAACAGAAAAATACCTAATAAGGTTTCCAAATTGAGATAATGGTTGGTCAATGATGTGGGACCACAAAACTTCGATAAATTATTTTTTTTATTTTGTAATTTAAGAATAATAATATTTGGTTGTGCTTTGTATTATTAGGATGATGCTATTTATTTTGTTTTTAATTAATTTTATTATTGTGTTATTTTTGTTTATCTTGGTTGAAAGAGTTTATCTATCTTTCTTTATCGAAACTTTTGCGATTTAGTCTGGTTGTCATTACACTGTTGTGTTTCAGTAATTTTGTAGAGAGAACAATTTAAGATACTTGTTCTATTATTACAATTGTCGTTCGAACAGTTGCAATCTGCGAATCAGTTTGCTTTGATTTAATAAATTGATTTGTCGTAAGGTCTGTATTATTACAGTGTGTATTTATGATTAATGAATTTCGTTTTAAAAAACTAACGACAATATATATTTTCCTAGTCTCACTTGAATAGAGTTAATTACTTATGTGATATATCTTCTATACAATTCTACTGGCTACTAATGTTAAAACAAAATCTACTGGCTACTAGTATATAGGTTGATATAAAAGGAAGAGGGTGTTGGTAAAAAGAATTTACAGTATTTAACGTTTTATGTTCTGTCGATTAAAAATATACATATTTTATGCATGAAATATAGTTACCTTTGAAAAGCGAATTGGCTAGAGCACAAAAGGCCTACAAATTTGAAAATTCGAGTAATTTTTTTAACAAGAAATCTTCTTTGTATTAATACTTGAAATATATTTATCACTTACCCAATAATTTGTTAATAGGATTTAGCGAATTTTTATAATTTATACACCAAAATAATCACTCTTAGGAAGGTTCACATTTTAAAATCCTGAATGTGAGTCATTGCCTAGCTTATATGCCAAATAGAACTTGTCATCTTCCAATCTTTGGGCTATAAATAGAGCCCTTCCATTCTCATTTCCATCACACCAATACCAGTAGAGAAAACCCCTTAGCTAGATGGCTTATAGATCTTTGTTGATAGCTGTTAGTGTAGTTTCCTTTCCTTCTCATTATTATGCAACTCCTAGCTTTGTTTGTATGGTAGTAGTCATGCTAGAGTAAGTCATATGCATTAGCTTGTTTCTCATTCAAATCTTTTAGGGTTTCATGGATCTGAAGATCTTTTATTCATGTTGATCTTGATCAGTTTTATTTTAACGATCATAACCTTCCTGTATCAACACAAATGTCACTATGCTTTTAGACCTTCCTATAAATATGCACCATGTTCATCTTTTCAAATCTCCACATTGCCTCCATTGTTAAAATATGGAGCTCACGTCAATTTTATTTTATTTTTTTAATATATTTTATGGTTCATTATATATGTAAATGAGGGTTTATCCATAATTTTTATATGGATGATTTTCGACAAAAAAATGTGTTTGGACCAGCCCATTTCAAAATTTGATGAAAATTTTGCATCTATTGATGGATCTAGATGAGATTAGCATTTTATGAGATTACATGCAGTGATGGATCGTTCTTTTTTAAAAAAAGAAAAAAGAAAACAAAAATCTGAAGATCAAAAATACGTCTTCATTCTCTTCTGTGAATCAATGATGAATTTAGTTATATTTGTCACAACAAAAATGTGTCCACTTAGTAGCGTCTGTGTCAGTCTTACAGCTCAGTTTTGTCTCATCCATCAAGTGCTTCCCTGCATGCCCATCTCTCTTTTATCTCTTCCTTAATCCAATGTTTTAGATTGTGTATATGTGTGTTTGATCAAATCTGATGTTTAAATGTTTTCGGACAGATTCAACTTTTGATCTTTTGTTTCAGGAAAACCTAAAACATCACTGATTATGGCTTCTCACTGGTTTCATCATCAAGCTGCTGCTGGATCTTCCAACAACTATCCTGGAAGCTATAGAGACAAGAAACCTGAAGTGGACTTAACCCTGAAGCTAGGTCTTCCTGATGACACTGACAACAACAATACCAACATGTTCAATCCAGTTCCCATTGCTCCTTTCCATGATAATTACTTCCCTAACATCAACTTCAACACTAGCCCTCATCAGGTGTTTGTGACTGCACATTTCATGAATACTTCCCTGGCTTCTTTTTTATTTTTTTCCATTGTAGAAGTGGGAGATAATAATTATTTTTGGTTATGGAAAAAACTGAGATAATATAATTGAGCATCAACAAAATTGAGGGAAAAAAAATAAAATAAAATCATGTATGTGTGTTTGATTTCAGGTTCAGGGAGGAAGTGGGTACGGCACTGCCGGAGGACATGGAGGTTTATATCAATATGGAATGGCCGGAGCAGGTGGGTCGGCAAATACCGTCTTTGTGAACAACTTTCCGACGAACACTGAGGGAAAGATTCATTATGACAGTCTGAACCACCTCTATGGTAATGCTCAAGCCTCGAACCCTAATAATAATAATAACAATAAAGTGGTCCGCAAATTAAGTTACTCATTTGTTCACTAGAGGGAGTGTGTACAAGTCTAGGTTGCACTCGATTTCTTGTATTGCATCTACTGCCAACCAATGAATTTTAAAGTTTATTCAGAAAAAAAAAATAAAAAAATAACCAAATTGCATGACCAACAGAGATGGAGAACTACCAATATCCCCAAAATCTGATCAACCAAATAAGTACTGGTGGAGTTGAGAACCAGTTCAACATGATCAACAATGGTGGTGGCTCCATTATGGGACTTCAAGCTGCTAGTTTTAATAACCCTAGTGGTTACAACCCTGGTACTGTTGCACTCCCTCCACCAATTGCCAATGAGTATACACTCATTGACACTCCTTCAAGGAGGAATTGCAACATTGAAATTCGTGATCCTTTCCTTGATGGCTCCTCCGCCGCCGCCGCTGCCGACAGGAGAGGTGCCCGCCGCCAACGCACCAGAACCTACAACGAACCTACCAAGAGGTGCAGTACCTACAACTGCAACACCACTGATACCCCAACGTGGCGCCGAGGTCCTCTTGGTCCCAAGGTAATTAATCAATAAATTTTTGAATTGATTAAGATCCTAATTAATTGATCAACAAATGGGGTTTTTGATCAAATGTGGATGTAGTGAATTTAGTATTGCACAGACACAATTAATTAGGCCTTTCTCAAATAGAAGCTACTGTAATTCTATGTTACTAGGTGATTATTTCTTGTAAAGTTTTTTTTTTTATTTTGACTTCATAGTCTTAACCGTCATAGTATGAAGTTTCTCCCTATAAATTTTTGAGCTTGACTAGTACTTTGGTGGCTATCCTAATATACTAATAAAGACCTCGCTTATAAATAATAAAAAATAAGAGACTAATTAATTGATTGTATGTTTAAAGTTTAATGGACCAAGACTAACTAATGAAATTTTTTAATTTGATTATTTACTCAGACTTTGTGCAATGCGTGTGGAATTAAGTATCGGAAGGAAGAAGAGAAAAGAAAGGCCAAGGAAGCCTCAAGATCGAGTGGCTGAAGGGAAGGATGTCTTAAGTTTGAGGAATATTAGGGCAAAATAAAGAATTTTATTTTATTCTACATTTTATATAATGAAAAATGATTCATGTTGTAAGAGCCGTAATTTAATTAGCTTCTGCAAACACAGTCCTCAGATTTAATTTAATAGCAAGAGACCATTTCAATCATTTTTTTTGTTGGAATTCTCGTGTGCTTCTTCGGGTTTTTTTTTCTGGATGTGATTTGATTATTGTGCATTTGAAGATTACGCAACCATATATATAATTAGAGTACTGGTTATATGAGTACGATGTATTTTCTTTTTAGAAATATAAAATTATTACATACACTTAGTGTATAATTTTGCTCATACACAAAACCAATTAAAAAATGGCATGCAAATAATTGGACTCATTTTGACTCATGTTCCAAGAAAATTTCATTTTCTGATTAGTTTGATGTATAAACAAAGTCATACAACAAATATAGACAAGAATTTTCCACAAAAAACTAATAGTGATATGATAACAATAAAAAAAATGTCCTATATAAAATGAATTCATCATTTTTATGTGCATCCAATATATGTCTATATATAAAGAAGTTATGTTTACTTTTCTTTTTAGTTTATTAAAAATGTGATCAATTTTCAATTAATTAAGTGATAAAACCATTTTTTCTATCATTTTCACTTCTTTTATTTCAATTTAGTAAAATTAGTGGAATGAACTGAGTCTTTTTTTAAGGAGTAAAATGAGCTGAGTTAATAAATTAGTGAAGTGGTAAAATTATTTTACAAATAAAAATAAGTAAAATAAAAATGTCAAAAAAAATGAAAAATACAATCACATTAGATAAGTTCATAACTGTTTGCATATTTCAAATTCGGCCATATATGAAAGAAAATTAATTATTCTTTGTATACTTCAATTTTCTAATAAAAACTTCATTGTGTTGACATATATATATTGTGCTTTCTATATCAGACTACAGTGTAAAAAAAAAGGGGGGACTATAGTGCAATAAAACAGATCTAGAAAATTGTATCTGCTAAATGAATATCGAAACATTAATTTTCATTTTCAAATTAAATGAACACATCTATACCATTAGATGTATTTCATTTATTATGGAAAAGGTAATTTACCCTGGTTACAACGGCTGCATTGTTGAAAATGATACTCAACAAAAACAAAATTATTTGTGTGAATGATTGCCCATTTCTGTTAATTTTTTTTATAAGTGTTCTATTAAATTTGGTTGACGATAACTAAGTTGGAAATTAAATCGGAGTTTTTTTTGAGAAAGGATACAATAATTGAAGATAGGCCGAACCCATAAACAAGGCCTCAATTTGTATTTTTTTTTTGTTAAGCGCCCATACTTTTGAATATTTCTAATGAGCCCTTAAATTTGTCAATTTCATCATATTAAGGTTAAATCCGTTAAATTCGTCACATCAGCTAACGTAATTAAAAAAACTAATGACATGTATTCCAACTTGCATTTTTTTTCTATTAAGCCTCCAACTTCATAACATTTCTGATGAGTCCTTAAATTTGTCAATTTAAATAAAAATGGTTTATGTTTCGTTTATGTATATTTTGTGAAATTCATGTATAATATATAATATATTAAACCACCAAAAACAAAAACTCAAAAACTACTAAAGAATTATAACATATATATAATATATGTTTACAAAAAGGAATTAAATAATGAATTTCATAGAATAGTTGCATTATTATAATTATAAGATAATAGTTGCATTTTTTTTTGAAAAATAAATTTCATATCACATTTGTTTGTATTCTAAGTGACTAAATTATCAAAGACTATGTCAAGTAGATACATAGACAAAACAAAAAATACTTTTATTCAAATTGACAAGTTTAAGGGTTTATTAGGAAAATTATGAAGTTTATAGATTTAATAGGGAAAAATGTAAGTTGGAATACATGTCATTGATTTTTTTCTAACGGCGTTAACTGACATGGTAATAGGATGAAATTGACAAGTTGAAAGGTTCTTTGAGAAGATTAAAAAGTTAGGGGACTTAGCAGAAAAAATAATTCAAGTTCAGGGGCTTACTTATAAGTTCGGCCATTGAAGATATGTCAAACTCAGGAACCGTGGGGTAATTGACCCTTAAACGTATATATAGTTGTGAAATTTTGGGTACTCACCTCACTCATTGGTTCGGTTTATTAAGAACAAACCCTAATTTCTTATGCTCTCTACATTTGTTCGTGTTCCAAAAACCCTTTTGGTATACTTAAGAGAGTCATGGTTTGCTGATGTAAGTAGCCGTGCATGGTAAATATTCATACTCGTTTTCTGTAGTACGTATATTTTAATCTTTAGTTGGAGCAAATATTCATACTCGTTTTCTGTGGTACGTATATTTTAATCTTTAGTTGGAGCCGATACAATAACCAAATAAAGCTCATAGATGTTAAGAAATAAAACGGCGCAGCATAATAGGAGAAGGAAATTAAGATTTGTTTTATAAGTTGGAAAAAAATTTCCTTAAAAAGGTTATTATTTTGTGTCTTGCGTCAAAAAATTGATTGCGATAGTTCGCATCTCGTAGTAATTAATTGATCTCAAGATCAAAACTTGTACCGTAAATTGCAAATGTCAAGCTTCGTTAGTACTGTACATGAATTTTATTTTCTTTTTAATTAAACTATCTAAAAAATGAGTATATATTATTCTAGTTTTTCTATTAACTATACTACTGTTGATTTTTTTTCATAAATATATTGACGTATTTTGGTCGTAGGAACGAGTCAAAAAAAAATGCGCATAAAGACATGTGGAACTTGGGAGCTAATTGGCTAAAAACTCTTATCTTTTCAGGGATATTGGGAAAGAGATAGGAATTGAAGCTGTCGTGCAAAATATTGCGAGAGACTTGGCAAGGACTCCACCAGAATTTCATTTTCATAATAATCAATATGCAATTGGTTAATTGATAGATTACTCGCTTCCCAACATTTAATTGCTTTAGGACATTAATAACTATGTTTAGTTGAAAAAATAATTTTTTCGTTTTTTGTTTTTTTATTTTGTTTCTATTTCAATAGAAAACAATGAAAATTTTTAGTGTTGCATGAACAAATTTTTCATTTTTTCATTTTTGTTTTCTATTTTTTTAGAAAAAAGTGAAAAAAATTTCACAACTAAACAGGCTTTTAACTTTCTAACTTCACGGTTTTTTTAGCTTACAAGCTGCTTAGAAATTTTCCGGGACTAATTGTATTAAATTTTTCTGGCCTAATCCACTTTTTTATGGACTTTGTTACAAAAATGCATTTCGGTCATATATATGTGTAATTTATAATTAAAATGTTAGATGTTCTAGTTGTCATTTTAACTTTTTTTCAGTTAATTAGGCCACAATGGCCGAATGATATTATTCAAGATTTATGTATAGCTTCCTAAAAAGGTGTATATGCAAAGCATGCATGTTAAGATTTTTTAAGTAGAATTATGATCATTCAGTTTCAAAAAAAAAACAAAGTAGAATTGTGATCATTTGATTATCGTTTGACCAAAAACTTGAAAAAAAAAAAAAGATTAAAGATTGCGATGAATGTGTAGGTAGCTGTGAGGGTGAAATTAGATCACATTGAAAGTGTGTAGACGTCGGCTTCCAAGTCATTTCGTAGTATATATCAATCAAGTGCTTCAATTTTGCAAGGCCATGTCTATCTCACTTTAAGATCCTTTTTACGTTCCCACAAGTGTGATTAAAGGGCACAGTCATTTGTCTTTATCTACTTTTTAACTTACTTCTCAGATTGATTTCTTTTACTTAATTAGCATTACGCTTCATAATAATTAATTAGTTGGCCTTTATTAACTTGCTTTGCTGATTATGATATAAGAATCTGATCTCACGTAGATATTGTCGTAGGACAAGTTGTGAATGAATACATTAACATTCGATGTATATTTTATCAATTTGAGTTTGGCAACTTATTACTAATATTTCTTTTTTCATTTGGTTGTTCTTTAAAAATTGACTCAAATACAATTAAATATAATATCACTAATGGTATTACTGTCTGGATACAACAATAAATATGTACTTCAGAATTACGTATTATAAACTAACTTCAGACTTCAAACTTTAACTTCTAAATTTCAGAAGCTAACTCTAAGACGCCTCAAGAAGCACAGTAAAATCGCTCTTTGTATCTTGGGATTGTACCTAGCATAAATCTTGCTCCTCGACTAGCACAAAAAAAACATAGAAGGATCAGGGACTCCACTCTAGAGTGAAGTTGACATTCAATTACTCGAAAATTGAAAGAATCAAGTACCAATTTTTCAAATCCAAAATGTTTGTCATATTCTTGCCGGTGTTAGCTCATTGGACCTGATGCTATACCCCAAAAGACAGGCCTTGATTTAAGGCCTAGGTTATGCCATATCGAGTAATTTGATGATGTATGTAATCCAAAATTTATTAAAAAATATGGACATAGATTAATTACACACTAACAGATTATTTAAAAAATAGCGTATATACAAGTCAGAAGGCCGGTCAGTTAAGTTGGAAATTAATAGCGTACAAACAACTGGAATTTAGAAAGCAAAGTGGTTGCCAAGGCTACTAGTTTGCCGGTTACTGATTTGATGATGAAATAACAAGCTTACACTTTGCAATTAGCCTTGTTTTTATTAAGCCTTGATCATTTCGAAATGGGACTTTAATTGTGAATAAAATTCTCTGACGCCAGACCTTACGGAATTTCAACATCTCCTTTATCGTGTATTCCATTCCTAGCGACCTCTAATTGGTACTGATTATTAGTTTCATATTGCGTTCATGGAGGAAACATAAGCCAGCCAAAAAAAGGAAAAACGGAACCTAAAACTCTCACAGAGATGTATGAACGTATATTTTTGCATTAGAAAAATACTTGTAAACACACCAAAAAGCAACAGCTACGACCGAAAAACTGTCCTAGAACAGGGGAAAGAACCAAAAAAGAGGCAGCGAGAAACCAAGTCACATCAATGGCTTCCGCAATTCCTCAGCTCCGTGTGCAAAGTGGCATCTATCCCCAAACGTACAAGAGCCCTTGGAAAAGTTATCACAAAGCTTTGTTTTGAAGTTGTCCCCTGGCCCAGACGAACGCGTACCTGGTTTCTTCGTGGGAGCCTCTGAAGCATGACCTACACGTTCAATAAGCTCACGAACCATGGCGCTTGCTCGATTGATTTGATCAAATGTGCCCTCGAGCTCAATGTTCTTCAAGTTAGGATCACTCTCATGGTCTCTTATAGAAAGCTTGGCTCCTGTAACACGACAGATTTGTTTTGAGTTCACACCATTTTTCCCAATTATAGCTCCAGCAAGTGAAGCATCAACACTGATCTTGGCAGTGGCAGAGGCCCCAAAACTGGCAGTACCACCATGACCAAAGGATGGATGCTCCATCTGTCGGCCCATCCTGCCTAAATGCGTAGGTCCCATGGCACGTGGATCTTCATAGGCTGGGCCAGTAGGCTTACCAAGCTCCCACTCACCATGCGCAAAGTGACATTTGCTACCAAACTTGCAACCTTCAGCTGTATTAAATTTGTTGCACAAGCGGGTCTTCACAGCTGGAGGAAATGCATCCGGAAAAGATGGTGGAGCACCAGAGCCTCTTCCAGGTGGAGGAAGAGCTGAGCTGCTACCAATATTAAGCATCTGGGATACAGCTTTGAAGCCCCCAGGAACATAATGCAAGAAATGACAACCCTCTCCAAATGGACAGCCAGACGTACTGCAGAACAAATCATATCAAAACTTTTTTCAGCAGCAGCAAGCCAATAGACAATAAGAGACACTACTACAAAAAATAAACACTGAAAATAAAATAGTAAATATCAGAAAAATCAGACATGTATATTATGGGCAGCTGGTCAACAAGAAAAAGAAACAGCGAAGAAAATTATATAGGAAGGGAAACAACAATGATGTCACCAGTTAACGAACTTAGTTCCAGATACAGGAACCACCCACCGTTATAAAACAAAAAGAAAAGAATAAACATCAATTGACGAGATCACAGGTTAAATTCTGTCAATAACACTTGACAACCTAAGATTAAGAATCTAACGAGGTTATGCAAAGAATAGCAGATTTTAATGGAAAAAAATGCGGCATTATCAGTAAAATGTAGCACAACCATTTGCATCAAAAACAGACTGAGACCATGCCAAATAATTTTATTCTATGAGTCATCACTAGAAACAGGAAAAAAGGAAGCTTTCACCTGGTTAATTGATTAATTCCATAAAGAAACAAAAAAAGGAGACAGTAACTAACACCAAGCAATGAATTAAAAGAACATCAGAACAGGCAAAATTAAAGCAACAAATCAATCCGCAAACGTCCCCAAAACAGTAGATGCTAATTTTTCTCATCCATCTGTAGTGCCTTTTACTTGCAGAAAGAAAAAATATCTAGCAAGTTATAAAAGATCATTATAAAGATGGGTTCTTTAGCACCCAGCAAATCTTGATTCAGTTTACATGGCCGAGCATGTTGTTATTCTCTGAAAATGAAGCATTTCAGTTCAAAGTAGACCATTATGAAGATTAGAAGAAACCTGTATCACATCTTTAAGTTCCGAATTCATTAGTCA
>CAODLS013933793.1:0-11843 GCA_948243855.1 Flueggea neowawraea
GTTTTTTGTTTTGGAAAAATTGTTTAAAATTTTGGAGGTTTATTTGAAGTTAACATAAAGTTGAAGGATTTTTCTGAAAAAAGATGTGTTTTTGTTGTTAAAATTAAGTAAAGTTTATTTTTTAAAAAGCTTTCATTTAAGGTTTTTTTTTTTGGAAAATTTGTTTAAAATTTTGGAGGTTTATTTGAAGTTTACATAAAGTTGTTAAACAAAATTTTGAAAGATTTTTTTCTGAAAAATATGTATTTTTGTTGTAAAATTAAGCAAAGTTTATATTAGGATGTCTTTAAGTTTATAAAAAAGTTTATTTTTATAAAAAGCTTTCATTTAAGTTTTTTGTTTTGGAAAAATTGTTTAAAATGTTGGAGATTTATTTGAAGTTTACATAAATTTGTTAAATAAAATTACGTAAAGTTTATACTAGGTTGTTTTTAAGTTTATATTAGGTTGATTTTAAGTTTTTTGGAAGATTTGTAAGCTTATGACATTTTTATAAAGGTTTATCAAAGGGTATTTTGAAGTTTTTAAAAGGTTTAATTTTTCGTATATTTAGTAGTTAGAGTTTTTTCTTAAAGTTTTGTTGCATGTTCATTTTATTAAAAAATAATTTTAAAGGCACAAGGATAAAAAGGTAAAAAAATAAAAAAATAGAATTAAAAAAAAAAACAGAAAAAGGATTAAAAATTAAGAGTACAGTATCATTCTTTAAGAGTTTAATTATGTAAGAAAAAAGCCAGATGGAAGCCAGTTGAAAGGCGTCTCCAATGATGTAAGAAGATTTTTAAAAGCTACTTTTGTAATTGGCCCAAAATTCTAACTTGTTTGTTAGGCAGTTAATCTGACTGGTCGCAACAATACAATAATAAAACTAACAGAAGTATCAAACTGTTCTCATTATCAAATTTGAGAAATGACCAATTAAGATTTCATACATAAGCAATAAAACTTGCAGAATATGTCTAAACTCCACAAGTTCATAATTAATTTTTCAAAATTTTATCGTAACCTTTTATACAACCTTGTTTATGCACAATTTAGTCTTTTCTTTCCTCCTTTTTCTAATTGCTGGGACTTTTTTTTTTTGAAATGAGCAAGTTCATTCTTTATATTCAGTAATACCATATTTAAGAGCCGAAATAATGAAGTTAGGTAAAAAAAACATATTTCATTAGGTTGTACCAGACAAAATCAAATGTTCTAGTTAGACAATGAACAACTTCATTCTTTATCTCAATCTTTTTAATATGAGATAACAATGAAATCTAACAACGAAAAGAAAGTAAAAAAAATCAGAAAAACTGACCAAAAAAAAGACAAAAAAAGTTTTTTCACATATGGAAAATTGAGATAAAAATTGGACAACAATCAATTTTTTCTTTTTCATCAAGCCAATGAATGATAAATGCATCAGAATTGGACTAGAAAGTATCAAGTTGCTTTTATTCTCTAGAAATTTGCGCCATGTGTAATTCATATACACATATATGCAACTCAGCAAATTTAGTCTCATAACATAGAAATTCAAGCTACATTATTGTCAGGAGAGAGGAGAAGAATAATGGAAGAATAACTAAGCATAGGATATAAGTTGGCATCAAGGAAATGTGCATACTGACTTATAGCAATGTCTCTTTCAGGAAGATCACTCGTTAGGAAGTCAAAAGGTGCAGCCTTGCCGGTGTCCACCATGGGCTCCCATCTGTAACCTGGCCGTTCCGGTAATGCAACGGTAACCGGCAAGTGGTGAGCATTAAAAGCAATGTAGATCTCTCCCTTAATAGAGTCAACCTGGATGAATATTCGGAAAATGATCAAATGATTGAAATCCCGTGCCACAATATCAAAGTGACAAGCTTCCGTTATTACACAAACAAGTTCTCTTTGAGGACGTTGAAAAACAGGATCAGAATTGCGTTCAAAGGCTGTTTGTTTTCTACTTTATGATTTCGTGCTCGTGAGAAGTGGTTTGAGAGTGTTACAATGCATTGAAATCATTGTTTAACCATCATTAAGAAGATTTTGAAATCCATAACAAGCACTAACAAAGAAAAAAAGGAAAATGATGGACATTGAACTTCTAAGTATAAAAGTTCTATTTTTCTTTCCCCATAAATAGAGATTCTCGGTGACAAAAGTTGAAGAGGTATTATTTTAGCAGTTGATTGCATAATTTTGCCTAACGAAATATTGTGGTCCAATTGGTATCTTTGAAAAGGGGAAAAAAAAAAGGCACCAACAAAATGACAATCTTGCACCAGAACGTGGAGAAACAAAAGATGAAGGTTTGGTGAAGTTTTGAAGTTTTCTTTTTCATTTCAGCCTAAATGTCTAGAGGCTCTTTCCATCAAGAGAAACATCAACAATTACAGCAACAGACCATCTTGTACCTTGTGGTTTCCATTTCTTTCACACATTTTGAAAAGCATAACAGTTTTCTCATTTATGACTAGTTTCACACATCAAATTCCACTTTTGTCACACTTGGCAGGGAAAATGGCAAGATGCTACTTGTCAAATATCAAAACATAAAAGGCAAAGAAAAAACAGAAGCAACTTTGTCAGCAATACTCAGATTGCAGTCAGAGCCAGCTTAAATATGTCATGTAACAACAAAGAGAATGCAGCAGGCATATGAAATGACAACTGCGAAAGGATAGCATACCAGTGTAAATGCCACCAATCGGCTTGTCTCCGACCAATCTGGCATTCCAGGAGAATGACCATGCCATTGCAGCCTCTCTGCTGTGGGGAAGTCATCTAAGCCAAGCGATTCACATTCACTGGAAGAACAAACTCTTTTTATCAACTTGTACAATGGAGCAACATAAGGGGTCAAATTGTGTGAATATAAATTAATATCATGAAGGAGAATAACTCACTCACGAAACTTGGTCATAAGACGGCCAAATCTGAAGAATTCTCTTGAAGACTCCTCCTTCTTATCCCACCGGAAGTAATTGATCTGTGCTACAGTAGAATTAGACATCAATATAAGTTAACACTGACAGACTGAATAACAGACAGAAAATTACATTGTTGTCATGGCAGTAGGTGTTGTTGTTTCCTCCTTTTGTATGACCATATTCATCACCCATGTATATCATCGGAACCCCCTGGTATGGATAAAGAGCAACATCAATGTTAGTTTAGTTAGAATCAGTATTAGTTAAAGAAAGATATCATCATTTTTGCATCATCAAACGTGAACAAATAGTTTCTAGTCAAGATAGAAAATATTTTCCTCCAGCAATGAGGGAGAGAAAGAGAGGTTTTAAATTTTAATCCTTTTGGGGCACGTTATTTTGGGGAAGAGAATTGATAATGGAAAAAAAAGTATACAATTAGCACAACCCCTAACTCAAAGATTATTCAAATGATAAATATGAGGCCATTTATAAAAAAATTATGGATCAAACATGCAGAATCCTTGAATTGATAATATTAATAAGAGACTTTAGATTCATTAAACATAATTAGGCTACCATTGCCTCTGAGCTCAACAATAAAATTTGTAAATGAAGATGTCTCAAACATTGGCAGTTCTCTGATAGGTCCCCAATACATTGGACATGTGTTATCCAGGCCAGCAATTGCAACAAATGCACAGCAGGTGATGCAGATGATATGAAGCAGGATTTTCAGTTGATCAGGATTTTCACGATTCTCGAAATCTGTCAAACCACCATATCTATTGCTATCAGTTTTACAGATACCTGCAATTCTCCCATTTATTATACATCCTATTTTCATAGGCATTTTGCTATACTGTTGTGTGTTCTCTGTTACAAGGTTACAGTGCTCTATCATTCCAATTCCTCACTTTTCAGGGTCCTCAGTCCTTCATCCTCAGGGTCTCTGCTTGATCCTTAGTCCTCGGGATCTTCAATCCTCACTCCTAGGACATGTGGAAGGGGTAAAGATTCATCCCAGTACACCCTCTCACAGTCAAATCAGTATGTAGTTTGGAGCTAAGGGGTGAACTGAAATGGAGTTCACTTAGCTTGAAAATAAAAGTTGTAAGTTGTGTGTTGTTTATAAATGAGAGAGTGATGGATTAGACCCACCTATAGATTCTATACACAAATTCAACGGTACCTACTAGCCCTATTCTCCAAGGATCTTGTTTGGTAAGCCTCTCACCACATTTCAAGCCTCGTCCTATTATCTTCTTTTTCCAGAATCACTGTGCTCAAATTCTTCTTACAATCTTAAATATACCAGAATTTAATGAGAAAAGTAGGACTTTTTTTATATTTGGGGAAAGGGTAAATTATATACTTAAAAAATTGCAACGCATAAAAACAATCCTTGATGCCTTTGAATTTTCTTATAATTTTCTCCTACATTTAAGTAGTGCTGGGGATTTCCAATTGATAAGAAAACTATTGAAGCAAAAGAAAAGAGAAAAAGGAAATTGAAAGCAAGTTAGCAAGTGACTGAGTTATTCGCAAGTAGTAGTAGCGGATTTTCAAGTTATTGTTGCCCGAGATTGAATCTTTGCACAATTAGTTGATAAGAGAATGTTGTTCTAAAACTGCATCCTAAACAATTCTTTCTTTTCATAGTCATATTCATTCGTTCGATTAACAAACCATCACAAAAGATTCAAAAGTAGAATTCTATCAAATATGGGGTTAATTATACCAATGGTCACAAAAGTTTACGTGTTACTCAGATTTGGACACAAAAGAAAAAAATGTTACACAGTGGTCACTATTGTTTTTTTTTTTGCTTTAAGGTCACTTTGGCCAGAAAACTTGACAGACGGGACAAACTGGACACAAGCAGATAGCCAGATAGGTAAGTTAATGGTCACTATTTTTTTTTTGCTTCAAGAAGGTCATTTTGCCCAGAAAACTCGACAAACTGGACAGGCTGGACAAAGACGGGTCGCCAGATAGGTCATTCAGGTCGGATCAGACCTTTCATTAATTGTCACGTCGACAAGAAACGTGTCCATGAGAGTAGAGGTGACACTCTGACGTAGCATTTTATGTCAGTCTATCGAATTTTTGAGCCAAAGTGACATTCTTGAAACAAAAAGAAAACAATAGTGACCACTGTGTAGCATTTTTTTCTTTTGTAACCAAACCTGAGTAAAGTGAAAACCTTTGTGACCATTGTTATAATTAACCCATCAAATATGAGTACTAAGTTTTAACTGAACCAATTGCAAATATGAGTACATACTGAATCTTACCTGTGAAACCATAAGACTCACAATGAAATTTCGCATTTGTCGTTGCCTCAATTTCTTCACACTAATACTTGCAAACTCTCCTTCCTATGCATTCAATTTGACAAATATAGGATACATAAGAAAGCCATGTATGCTCTAACTTTAATAATCAAATTAACAAATACAAGAAAAGAAAATTATCACCAATGTTTGGCACAAATGGATGGAGAATATGAATAGGCACATACAAGGATCAAGTACTAGTCACTACCTTGATCGCCTCTAACATGTGTACGACCTATGTTGCATGCAATCTGTAGTTTTAATTAATACTTTCAGGTTCTGTTTTCAATCTGTAGTTTCAAGTTTCCAATTTAACTTGGTAATTCATTTTAGTCAAATTTTTTTCTTAAAAGTAGAGTGGTCGAATAATTTTATGTTTCTTAAACCTTTTTTTTATCAAGATTCGTAGACCTGTTTATGTTACCACTTTTTTTTCTTTTACATTCCTTTTTTCCAGAATCACATGAATTTGATAAGTTTTCCTAGTAATTTTGCTTCTGAAGATAGAAACTTGGGATATAATTGCTGAGGTGGTTGTGACAGCAATAAGATGTCACTGAGTGCCAACTGCAGATTTCTATTGCATAAAAGTGGTTCCTTTTTAATATAGACAGAAATTGATTACATATAAGAATTTACCTCTCCACAGTTCCAGCTATTGTTATGAGTCTCTCCATCTTTATTGTCTTCCCCATTTGCCAAGTTATGTTTCTCATTGTAGGTCACCAGATCAGCCAAAGTAAAACCATCATGTGCACAGACAAAGTTAATGCTGTTCCATGGTTTCCTCCCTCCCTCCTGCCAGAACATTAAATTAATTTTTTTAAATAAAATGTTAGCCATTAAAGAAATTAATATTTTACATCTCCCATTGATTAAATTGTCGTCCACTCATATCATTATATTGCAAGCGAATGTGTATATTGACATTTCAAATAAAAATATAAGCTGCATCAAATACATAGAGATTGGTAACTTCAAATAATTCCAGAATAGTACCATATGTTACTTATAAGAACCAATTAAAAGCTTAAAGCATTTAAGAACAAGAGAAAACAAAGGAATACCTGATACAAATTAGGGCTTCCACAGAGGCATTCAGCAAAAGCCCCAGAAAACCCATCTGTGCCTTTGATAAATTGTCGCACAATGTCGCGGTACTGCATTCAAAAGGGAGACAGAAAATGTGTCAATGAGTGACGTCCAAAACAGGGGAAACCAAAAGCACGAAAAACATTGGCAAGGAAAGATAAAGGACAAAGTTGGAAATAGGTTACAATTGAAGACGATAAGAAATTATAAAGAAACAATAATACTTTATTTATTAATAGTAACTGTGAATTGGAAAGTCATAACATAGTTTTGTTCCTAATACTAAGAACAAATAACAGGAGAAATCACAAGTACGAAGTAATTTCATAACCTCTAAGTTGAAACAAATAGGTCAAAATAACTAATTTGGAAATTTAACAAAAGATTTGAATTTGACAAAACTATTTCTCAATAGAAAAAAGCAATAGTATGAGTAAGTAATTTTTGCAAGATTGTAGAAGAACTTACATAACCTATAATGAAAGAAAACTATTTCAGAGGTAGAAATGGTAGTCAAATCTGGATCATAAAGTAAAAAATTCTCACAAAGCAGATCTGGTTGAAAAATCTACCCAGTTCAATTTCAGTTTACATCTGGGCGCTAGAGAAACAGAAGAGGAACAATGGATGGAGTGCATCTAATTTATTATACTTTTAAGCAACATTACAAATGAACCTCCTCACCGATTAGCAGGAACAAAAGATGCAAAAGCTTAACATTTAGACTGACCTTCCCGTTCCATTCAGACCAAATTCCCCAGTGGGGAAAATTGCCAACTTGATACAAGCCACCTGTATCCCATGCTTCAGCTATTAGCTACTTGGAAATGATGAAAAGAAGTTAGTCTGTTCTGTTCAGGAGAAAAGCATAAAAATTTGACATTTCCAGCAAACAAAATCATTGAGATGAAGTAGCTGGTTTTAACAACCAAAAACAAATTGCTCGTTGATGTATTACTTGTCGATTTGATGGTTTAAAACCAATTCTTATTCTTATTCCATTTTATCTCCAGTAATCTCTAAGTTTCCACCAATAAGATACTTTTGAAGCCTTACATCACATGCCCCCAGTATATTCAACAACAGTGCCACTATCCATTTACATTTTTACTAAATCTTCATAATGCCAGGCTGAATATATTTCCAGTTCCTGCTGATCCTCTTTCAGCATATTAGCCCTCATATATCCACATGCCTCTTTCTCAAGAAATAACCAATCAAATGTCTGAAAGAACAGAAATTGGCTCTTTAAAAATCGTTGCGTAACTTCATTTTTTTTCTCTGAAGCAAAACCAAACATTATGCTTTTGTAATGTGTTGGAAAGGCTAGCATAGGAAAGATATTTCGCAATCAATATTGCAAACATGCTAACTGACTTCTATCTCTATTGCCTAAACAAGGGCCTATGAAGAGTGAGGCTAAAAAATTTGTCAAATGTGATTCATGAAACTCAATGGCTACATTTAGGAGCATTTTTAAATGAATTTCCAAAGTAAATTTGGCTAACAGGTATAGGTTAAAGAGTCAAAGTTTAAAAAAAAAAAAGAATTTAAAGGAAATACCTTGACTTTTTGTAGTATTGGATCATTACTCATCATATCAATCAATGGAGGGCTGTCCAGCGGTGTGCCAGTTGTCAGCAAGTCACCGTCTATTGGGTTCCCAAATACATTAACTGCATCCCAGAGACTAAATTAAAAAAAAAAGATGTATTAATAATCAATATGAAAAAATTGCGATATGAAAAATTTTCCCAAACAATTGTTAATGGAAAATGAACAACTAGCAGTTGATAGATTAACCAACTACCTGCTACTTCTGGTCATAATAGAACCCAGATCAAAGCGGAAACCATCAACATGCATTTCTGTCACCCAGTATCTGTGGATGAGAAAAGCAAACTGAAAATGTTATAAACCATGTGGTAGGGAAAAACATGCCACAGAAGAATTATAAAAATAAAACAAAAAGAGCCAGTAATAATTTTTTATTTTCTTTTTAGTTTTCATTTTTTTCTGTATCCTTCAGACAAACATGCTTTTACTTTCTTCACTGCAATTATTCCTCTTTAATCACAAACATTCTCATCAAAAATTCGAAAATACAATAAAGAAGAAATTTTTTAGTTAAATTTGAGCATAAAAACCTGAATGAAGCCAAAGCAGCTAGTACGATTTGTACTTAATCTCTATTCAGATTCATACATACGTACTCCATGTGTGTGTTTTTAGAGTTAAGAGAATATGAAAAAGAACTGCCGGTAAAACTTGAATAAAATACTATCTGAATTGAATAGGGCTGTAAAAAAGTAAACAAGAAACTCTAAGAGTAGATTCCAGATCCGAGCTAAACAGCCACAAAATAGTGTATAGTGGCACTACTCTAAACAATGTTAATATTGAACCCTCCTACAATTAGGGCTGCTCCTAAATAGTATTCTGATAAAAAAACAAGAAAAATAATAAAATTACTCCATAATTAACACCTTTCTATTATGAGTTAAGTTTGCTTTCCTATTTGAGAACTACAAGGTTCATGGGCCTTTTCACTTCCCCAAGTTTAATGACACTACCAGTTGGCCTTAATTCCCTCACACTGCTTGCTTGCTCCTCAAGGCTGAAAGAAGGAAACATACCACTCCATTGATCTTTGAAAGAGCCTTCATCCAATAGCTTGCCAAATCACTAAACCAGAAGCTAAGGACAGTGCAACCTCAAGATTGCACTACCTCATAATTGAACTCATTTAATAACTGCCAAGTCAATCTGCAAAAAAAGGCTCCACCAAGTGGTCACCCACCACTCACCTCAACTATGAGACATGAAAAACAAGTTGCTTCCAACTTGATAAAGGCAACTGAAAGGGGTCAGTCACTGTAACAGCACCACAGTGCCAAGTGACCAACTTCAGATGAGTGTTGAAATGAACGCATTTCTTCCAATGAGGACAAAATTTCCAAAAAAAAAAAAAAAAGAAAAAACTTTTCTGCTGGCTCAGAGGAGATGTCTTGACAATGGGCATTGAACTGTCAAACCTTGCGCTGATAGGCTATTGCACCTTGAAGCTGCGGCAAAATCTTATCACAATTCAACAAGCAGTTTGAAATGGCTTCTACCTTGACTTCCTTGGTAAAAACCGGGTTAATGTAGGAAGAGGGCAACCATGCACTATACAAATGCTAACCTAAATCTCTATTAAAAATTATTCTTAACTAACGTCCCTAAACAATGAACCTAATCCCTAAAACCACTTATGGCGCAAAAATAAGAAATAACATGGAAAAGAATACTGAAAATGAGTAACAACATAAACAAGAATTAAATAATTTAGTTTTGGAGTTGTAAACCATTGCTAGGCACAAATATATTTTAGCCAAAAGTTAAACTTATTGGCAATTCCATGCACTCATCCAACCAAATAGCAACATTTTGAAAACAACAAAATAATTGACTGAAAAATTGAGATGACAACATTAATAATATCTTATACACACCTTAAGCAGTCCAATATAAATTGACGCACAATAGGATGGTTGCAATTGAATGTGTTCCCACAACCCGAATAATTATAGAATTCTCCCTGCAATAAAAAAAAATGATACGCAAAGGATTGTCACAATAAATGATAAAGTCGCAAGCACCAATTTAACTTTAATCCAAAACGCTCATTCTAGACTTTATTTCTTAAGAATCAAACATAATACGAAAGTGGTTAGAATTCTGGCTCTAGATGGACTACCGACCAAAAGATCAAAAGTTCAAATCCTAGAAAAGGCACTCGCTGAGAGAGGAAAAAAAAAACCTTTAATGCTCTAATCCCTGAAATGGCCACTCACTCTTTGTAAAAAAATAAATAAATAAAAACACAACACAAACCTCCGATTACTCACCATCAACACAAGAAACGCATGAAAATGGGGGGTTTTACAGTTTCCCTGACCTCAAAGACAAGGGAAACCATAACCCTTTTTGCATCTAGAAAAGTCAACAGATATAATTGAAGAATAATGCTCACACATGAATATTTGAGAATTGAAGTTCTTGCATCCATAGATCATATACAAGCAAGATGAATAATTTGTTGCTCTTCAAAGGACTATCTTAAAAATTAGTGAACTAGAATTTTAAAGTAAATGTAAAGGCTTGCTTGGTTGGGTTAAGTAGGGTGAGAAAGTTTTAACTTCTTGGGAAGTATATAAAATTAAATTGTTTGGTCAAAAAGTAGATTTTAGTTCACAGAAAGTTGGACCAATAATACCCTGAACAGTTAAGGAAGTCACATCCTGAACAAAAACAGGAAAATTGCACTTTCCTAAAAAAGTAATTTCGTTTTGTGTGAATAGCAAAGGTATTTGTGTCTTAATCACCATTATTTTTTGAAAAAAAATAATTTTTTTCATTTAAATAAAAAAAAACTATATTCTTAAAGAAGTAGTTAATGAAATAAAGAAGTTTATATTGTTCTTTCTGAAAAAAATACTTACTGGAAAATCCACTTTCTGAGAAGTGTACTTCTCAGAAAAATCTACTTAAATGAACTAAAATAGCCCTAAATAGCACAATGAGATTTCTCATATACTGAAACACACATGATAGTAGTAGGGGCAAGTGCTTTACTTGAATTTGCCCTTTCAAATTGAATTGATAATCCAGGATGCTAATCAAGCATACAGTAATTAATAACATGAACCATTTGCCTTTCTATTAGTATCCTTTTAGTCATCAAGGTAACCATGTAAAAGCTAGATCAATTTCCTCCTTCAATTAAACCAATGTGCCTTCAAATTTAAAAGTTAAGTTTTCTTTATCCAACGGAGAGATTCTCAAATGCTCCACAGTTTTGTTCTCATATCGGTTGATTTCACTTGATCCTTCTCCATTAATCTGCTAAAAAAATAAAGAGGACATGCAAGCACACCCAATGCGCCATTATAGTGAGGTAGTGTTTAATCTGTCATAGATATATTAACTACAGTCATATCAGAAGAATTAAGTTATGACTGCAACAACTAAAGACAATCATTTTTCTCGATTATTTCAGTTTTTTATTAGCACCAAGAACAACTTGAGATATTAAAAAACAAATTTTCAACAAAAACGAATGTACCTTAGGAGCAAGCATATAGTAGACGCTGTTATCGATTCCTCTAAAAGAAAGAATGAGGCCTTTCTCGTTTCCTTCTGCTGTGTGATTGAAAACAACGTCCATGAATACCTGCTCAAGTAAAATTACAAAGTAACATTCGAATTAACTCTGAAATAGGAAAACTACATAGCACTGAAACTAATTAGCACCTCAATCCCTCGTTTGTGTGCTTCTCTAACAAGAAGTTTGAACTCATTAATTGCTTCACGACCACAGTTAAGCATGCCGTCAGATGAATATCTAGTCATTGGTGAAAAATAATTGACAGTTGAGTATCCCCAGAAGTTCACCCTGCATAACAAATAGTGCATCACATTTAACTAGAAATATGTCACTATAATCTTCCTCAAATTCCAAAGCTTT